>DWDX01003033.1:0-13889 GCA_018245675.1 Agara michaeli | reverse complement strand
GAAGGGAATCAAATGGGAATTTTGGAAATTTCACACGTCTACCGAGACGTATTTGTATTAATCTAGTTTTCTAGGAAATCGTAATTCATACATTTATTACATATATACATACATAATTCGCTGGCTTGCCATATTCTCAACAAAACGTTACACTGCACCCCTCCCCCCCCCGCCCCGCGAGCCTTCCCCTCGACTCGTAAATACTCATTACACGAACGATACGAGGACCGGGAAAAATGCCTATTCCAGCTCGCTCCCTTGTAAATATATCATTATAATATATAATTGAGATTAAAAACGCTACTGGATAAGATAGGCTCGACTGAATAGACAGAATATTACGATACCATTATAGACGTAAGGCCCCGTACACACAGGCGGTTTTATATGCCTTTCTATTTTCTTATTTTTTATTATCATGCCCAGCAAAGAGGCAGACGGGCTTCTGATGCAGCCACCTGGACCACTTGCAACATTCTATGAGTCGCCATAGAATACGTTTTTCGCCTTTCTTGAAGATCCCCATGCGCTTCGAGAATACCTCAGAAGGATGTAAATAAAGTAGCTAAGCTTTTGCTCAAAGCTAGACTATCTAAACAATGTTTTATATTTAGATTGTGTTTATTGAACTTTATTGCTCGGGCTAATCCAGATATATTTACATATGCGTATACATACATATGTAGTTTATCTGTTCTTGTCACCTTGTTAGCTCGTTACCTGTCACATAACTGAATTCTCCTTCACTAATTCCACCACCTCCTAAGCTCCGTTGAAAAACAATTAAGTGTATGTTATAACGTTGAACTAACTAACCAATCGCATCGAAATATAACTTCGTTTGAAGGAATCATAAATCTCCATGGAGTTAAATCAATTATCTTGATAATATTATACCGACCCAATTGTCTGGAAAAGCTTCTTTATAAAGAAAATGAACTGAAGAATATGGAACGCGAGTTCGTCTGAAATTGGTTATTATTATGATTATAAAAAAAATCTGCTCGTCACACAAATATCTGTCGTGGCTGGAAATCGAACCCATGACTTCTGGTTTCGCAGTGAGGGTCTCTCAACCACTCGACCATGAGGCTATTCAAATTGCCTTGCTCATTTTTAAACAAACACTTTTACACTTTAACATATGTAATGCGTGATAATTTTGGATGTCGTGTTAATTACAAAAATACACGTATAATGAAATTTTTCACTCGCCCTCCGCTTTCACTGTAACCCAGTTTTTGGCGACATTGACACTGCGGACTGGATCTCGCCTTGTACCCGAGTTGATTAATGGTCAATGTACGCTCCAAATTGTGATGCGCCGACCTTGAGTCGTTCGTGAAAACACTATTTTAAAACGGAATGATCTAGTAATTATCGTACGTGTGTTCATAAAAGGGTATTTGCACACATCGCGAGTCGAACGCTGCATTTTTTAAGCCAGAAAAGTAGCAACCGCGTGGTGAAAAAAATGTTTCGTTCACACGTCATACCGGAAATGAGATATGTATGAAAAATACAGCCTACGACACACTCCGACCCTTCAACTATATCGATTCCAAAAAATCACATCGATCCTTTGCTCCGTTTTTTGACGTAAAAGAAGGACACGCGTACACACAACACCGTACCGCCAGGTCTCTAAAGGCAGAAAGCACCGAGTGCTAAATATCTCTGTCCTTGCAAAGCTGACGTGCCTCCACTAATTACATCTTACTTACCATCAATGATATACTGTTAGCATAACGATGACTTAGATGAGAAAGGATGATATAGTTTTTGGCATTGGCATTCATAAGGTTGGCGTTGACGCAGTGTTAAGAGTTTATTTTTTTAAGATTAACAGCAAAACCGTGCTTCCAAAAAGAGTACGCGATAAAGTAATGCAGCATACACATGAAGTAAAACCACACTATAATATTTTTAGCTTCAGTTTTGATTAATGAAGAAAACGCCGAGTGTGCAAAAGCCTAAACATATACGTACATATGGCCAATTTCACTACTCACACACGTCTGTCTGCTTATGTTTTTCGCAGAATCATGACGAACAAACGTAATTGTTGTTTGACGAATATTCATGTGAATATAGGTAATGCGTTTCTGGGAGAACGGGCCAAGGTGAACACGAAAGGTTAAGTAGAAAATAATAACAGAAGTATTATACCGATTTTAGTTCGTTTACGGTTTTTCGTACTCTGACTGTGGCACCGGATTGTAGGGTCCGGCAATGATCTATCCAATCCCATATGAGTCAGTCCGAGCTTTGCAACTTTTTAAATGTGTATAATGCAACTAACTAATGTGTATAATAATAATAATATTTGTAATGATAATATTGATCGAGGTCTCGTGGTTGAGCGGTTAGAGACCCCGACTGCGAAACCGGAGGTCGTGGGTTCGATTCTCACCCAAGACAAACATTTATATGAGGATCACATTTGTTTGTTCTCTGTCTGGGGGTAATAAAATAATATCTATATAAGTACTGTATTGTATGTAATATTAGTTAAACATACTTATCAGCTGCCCGGCTACCATAATAAAGGCATTCGATTGCCCAATAATTAATTGTCATACTTCATGAATTTTCGAACCAGTATTGCTCTTCGACACTCATACTTGCCCAGTTATTCTTACAAAAACAATACCAAAACACATGTATGTATGTGGGATCCTTATGTTTAAGAATATAAAAGTGAAATTGCTGCATGCAACTTCCTAAGATGACATTGGCAGTAAATTTTTATGACGACCATTTAAAAAGCCATAACACCTAATCCTTATGGTTAAGAGCACAAGGTTGATAATGTATCGCAGCGCGCGTCTTTCTGAACTGAAGGAAACGGCTTACTTGATGTTAAGCATACATTGCAGTTCATGGACACTTTCAATAATACATTGGCAATGACGTTTCCTGTTTTTCAGAGCTTTCGAGCATTATTCCTTAAATTGTGTGTAAAAATATGAATGATAAATTTATAGAACCTTCAAATAAGAAAGCTTCCGTGTTGATGCCGTTCAGAACATAAGCTCGATGCTGTCTGATTTCAAACATATTAAAAAAATATGTATCTGTATAAATAAAATAGAAGTGTCTGTTTATGATTAAAACTGACTGTTTTCTCAATAGCTTATAATTCTTTACTCCATACTAAAACCAAGATGAATTTTTAAAAATGCTTGCTTGTCTGTTTTGCAGTTTTCCGGGCTAATTTCGGGAACGGCTGAACCAATTTCAATGGGACATTCACTGGAAGATAGGGGAGGTTATAGAGGAGGTTTTATATATATATGGTTTTATATATATATATATGGTTATACAGGCTGCTTTTTCCCGAAATTCCCACGGTTTTAAATAATAAAATATTTATTATCAAAGCTGCCGATACATGTTCTACTTAATTTCATTATGTTTTACTAGGCGCGAGACGAACAGTACTTGAATACGATTGCCCTAGAAATGTAGGTAGGCGGAGAAAACAGTAAAAATGCAATCAAACTTTGAACAGGGAACGAGTGACTTGTCTATATGCGCCGAATCTAAAACGCTGCCCGAGTATAATCAGATGGCACGAAGATCAAAAACACTAAGCCGCTGCAGACAGAACGGCTGGCTGTATCGATATATTCGCATTTGAATTTCAAAGTCGAAAGCAAAGCTCAGTTTTTATGCATCGCTCCAACCGAGCTTACGGTGGTCGGTCGGCAGGCTTACGTGACCGGACTTGGGGACGGACTTGCAAAGACTACTTAATTCGATGCAGAGATGATTCTCGCTTGAATTTCCCGCCAAATGTTCTGTTGGCATCAACATAGACTATTGTCACTTGTCGCGAGCAGAGCAGATATTCGTTAAGTAATAAGGATCTATGTATGATACCGATGAATACATAACATTCGAAATTTGAATTTGAGAAGTCTGTTTTGTTCATAACTTACGTACAATTATTAAAATCAAAAGCATATAGAATCTCGAATATTGCCATAGTTAAAGAACATACATCTACTTAAATATAAATTTGATGTTGTTGCAGTTGAATTAGTATAATCTGTACAAGGGTTGTTGCGTTATAAAGTAAACTTATTGTACATTAGCTGTGCCCCTCGGTGTTAATTTTTGGATAAAAAGTAGCATATATGATGGCCTATAACCTGCGCTATCTTCCAACAGAAGTTGCATTAAAATCGGTTCTACCGTTTTAGAGATTAGCCCGAACCAACAAAAAGGGCAGATAGTTGATAATTTAAAAAAAGTTATTTTGTGTTTAGTATCGTGTAAATAACTAAAACCACTCGAGAAAACAGAGTTATTTCGACATCATAGACAGACACTTCAATTTTATTTATATGTATAGATTACTATAAACTCTGGAAGAGCTTTAACGAAGTTGAATATCTGCGTGTTCAGCTTGTTCTATGGCAAACGGACCCATATCGACTACAAATTGCACAGACTCGGGCGAAGCCGAAGGAAAATAATATTGTTTCTTTGGCAAATATTTACTCTTCCCGTATTTCGTGCGTCGATTTACAGTATCCGATATGTGGATAACTTGAATTAGAGGTATGTATGTGATCCAACGATATGTTTGTCTTTTTCGTTTTTTTTTATTTGACTTCAGCTTTAAAGAACTGCGCTTTTGTAAAGTGAATCTGTTCAGTTCGATTCGATTGATTTAGATGTGAATACGTTTTATTGAGTGCAACTGCAACAGATGCACCAAACGGCAATATAACGATTCAATGTTGTTTAAAGTAAGCAAAGTCTTCGTTCACTGGGCCAGCGTGGCGAACTAGTCTCACTCTTAGTCCGAGGAGAATCCCATATCCAGCCAATGGCACGACAAAAGGGCTGACAATAATGACAACGGTGCATTTTTTCATTGCGGTTTCGCTAATGACAAAAGAATGACGCTTAATTTTTTATCTTTTAAGATAATTTATATATAAACGTTTCATACGAAAGCAAATAAAGATAAAAGACAATTTCATTATTACGACTGTGTATCGCGCTACCGCTTCTGCAGTACTCGAATCAATCAGCCGAGATGCGGATGATGACTGTCATTATGCTGCATTTAAATATTCCCTCAGTCGATTTGTATTAAATGTACAGTCGCGCGGTGAAGTGAAAAGTTGGTTATAAAATTTATCTCTAGCAATTATAATTGTTATTTTGAAACTTTATCGTATTTATCGTATTATTCTCATACACGACGTATAAGACACAAGTTCAAACGCGTTTATATTCATCTCTATTGCTTCGTTGGTTAAAATCCTTGTATATTTCCACATCAATTTTACAACAGAGAATTTACACCTGTTATTACTTTTTTCGATCTGATCAGTTTATATACTCAACGTGTAGCATTAAAGATCATAAGATTATTGTATTCAAAGTCCCATACGCCACCCAAACTAATTGTATCGCTGACATGTGACAGGCTCATCAACACGACGCCCCCGGGCTCCCGGCACGGGTCCCTCGCTAATTACATCGACGGTTAATATATTTGTGACTGGTGCATCTGAGCTGAAGCTGACGGATGAGTATGTGACGCCTTATGAATATAAATCGTCCATGGAAATCATGTATTTGATTAAACCGCTTTAATAACTGTTCCTGTATTGATACAAATGCATGAGGGGGGATGATTATGATTTGCAAAGCAATGGAATGTGATCAAAATCGCTTGTGATTCTATTTAAATACTTACTGTTATCGCATTTTTATAAGAGTATACTAAAGCCTTCCATTTCAGTCCCAAAGCCCAACGCATCTGCGAACAACCTCGAATAGGAACTAATTATTAAATATTCATTAATACTAATTATACTAATAAATGCCAAAAGTCCTATTCAAGGTACTCTGGTACTAATGTTGACTGATAGTCAATAACTAATTATCTAATACCAACTGACACTAACCGTCCTATCTGTGAAGTCTTATTCGAGGTTCAAGTCCATTGGCAGTCCATTAAAACACAGAAATTATATGTTACTAGAATGTACAGTGTAAACTGTAGAAATGTAATATTAAAAGACGTTTTAGAGTAATAAAGTTGATTTCAGTCTTATTAACTTTTATATAATAATTAATTAGTAAAAGAATTCTCAGAGAGTTGTCACAGTGTAGAAATATTATTTTATCTCGAATCATTTTTCTGCTCACCAGTACTCAGTAGTTGCGCAAGAATAATTTTCGAGCAATCACGTTAGGCCTCCATCTGTCCCATATTTTAAGCTGATATTGTTGTATAATAAAACGGAGAACGGCTGTGTTATTACTTTTATTGTAACTAATTGTATGTGATATATCATTTTGTTGCTTCAGGGCGCGTTGCACAGTCACTTATATTGAGATGATTTTTCTTGATATCAATTTGTGGATAAACTTATGAAAGCACGAGTTAAAAGCTATGATTACAAGTAGATAAAAGCTACGCACTATTAAAAGTAAGTGAAACGATGATGGAAATTGGTCACTCGCGGTCACGCATCCAATAACTGACCGCGTCTATAATTGGTTAACTGTATTCATCGTAATCACATTGTATTACCGCGTATTGGATATAGTCAATTAATTTGTACTACCACTATATATGGGAAAGTATGTGTTTGTTTGTCACTCTTCCACGTGAAAACGGAGCAACTGATCGATGTGATTTTTGGTTTGGAGACAGTTGAAGGGTCGGAGAGTGACATAGGCTACTCTTGTCGCGGGAAAATATCGAAGTTTCACAGTAAATCACGTTTAAATCAAATAAGGGCTACAGATGGCGTTACGGGCGCAATAATGGTATGACGTGGGAACAGCGCGGGTGAAGCCGCGGGTCACAGCTACTTGTCTGTGAACCATCACCGTTCTTGGTCTTTCGAGACCGTGACTACTGTATTTAAATGAGTTGCCATTCATGATGCGTCAGAAAGGTCACACTGTTCGTCAGTTGCATGTCTCCCACAAACACAACCTTTAAAGACTAGACGGTTAATCGAAGGTCACCTTCGCGCACATTAGATTGCCTTTGAATCCAAGGTGAGAGTTTAATATCGCATTAGCGTATCGATTATTTCAATTGTCGTAATACAATGACTGGTTTTCCACACCACAACTAAATAGGGGTGGTAATTTCTATGAAAAGTTATCGTATGTGTAATTATTTCATTGCTGGGCATTTGTAACCCGAATTCATTCGAAGAGATGACTAAGGTGACCGTAGCATTTCAAAATGTCCTGAGCTTGGCTAATTTTATCCAACCATCCGACAGTATTTGCAAGTCCTTTACTGGTAGAAGGCCTCCAATCTAACCACTGCACCTGGACCTGGGCCTTATGAATGCAGCGGTTTCCTGCCTTTTGGTTTATTGTTTTTAACCTTTTTTTTATTGCTGTGCGTGTGTATTACTTTAAAACGTGCTCTAAGTCGTGCAGGTTTCCTCGCGTTGTTTTCCTTCACCGTTATATCGAGTTTTATTTTTACCATTTGATATTTGAATCCAGACTAGCGGCGTGAGAGACTAAAGTTCAAAACACTAGACTATCGCTGCCGGTTTGGTTACTATCGCTTAATAGCTTGCCCCGGCGCGGTGGTGCAAGTCGGTGCAATAATTTGCGAGATTCAGGTTGAGGTCAGTGACCCAGACTATCGTCGCCTACGCCCGCGATAATGTGGGAACATCGATCTACCATCTTTCATGCGTGTCTGTTATCATTATTATTGTAATAACGAAATAATGGATAATTATTGTAAGGATAATTATTGTTGCTTTTATAAGAGAACTTGTTTGGTTTTGTTTTTAATTATAACCGAGGACAATTTCATACACGGCTATCCGAATAAAACAATTTAAAACCTGTGTTATGGTAACCGGAGAGCTGATAAACATACATATATACATACGATATAATACTTATATAGATATTTTTATTACGAACGGATACGAGGCCAGAATTGTTATTATTTATGCAGTATTTTTTTTGCTTTTGTATTAGCAATGACATATAGTAGAATATGTACTTCTATCGCTAAGCAATTGGTAATAAGATAATTTTCATTTCGATCTGAAGGGTGTGGATGGTGGATGCCCGATGTTCGTGTACTGGATGTGACCGCCTCAGTGCTCAAGAGTAGCGACGCTGTGACGCTTCTAGTACGAATAAAGATGATGTTTACCGTTTTAAATATGTTCACGAGAATAAAATGGACGACAGAAAATTGAAAATTAAAATGATTAGCCTCTAATGCACCATCACACTAACTCGTTGCAACTAACTTGGAGAAATGTATAAATAATTGTCTCGATGGCGACCCTAACTGCGTTACCCGTTACCGGAGTGTTTACGACGACGGTACTTTGTGTACATGCCTTTATTCCCTTTAAATTTTCCTTTATTATATTCTACGTGACAGTTTAAAATTGCGTATTGGCCTTAAAAATGGACAGAGGTGAAATTATATCAAATTTGTCAATGATTCAACAAAAGAAAACAATGACTGCTAGCCGCTACTTTTATCCCACTGCGGGGATAACATAATATATTCTGCCACGCTGCTCCAGTTCAAATCTGTGGACGTATTGGCTATTGGGTAAGCTCTGAGACATTTTCAAACCGCTTTTGAGGCGTAGTGATAAAGATTGGTTTTGTGTTTGACTGTTGTATAAGCCGCAAATAATATAACAGCTTGTATAATCAACAGTAATTAGGTCAATTAAATTAAATGTAAAATTATTTTACTTATACTGTTTACGCAGAATAATGTGGCGATAGAGCGTCCTTTCGATATAATGTAGGTTACTACACGCAGAGATAGCATGAGATAGTTTGCAGAACCAGAACACAAACGCCGATAGATGCGCACGATTTCGTAACGCGGGGTCAGCGCCCCCGACACTCGGTCAAGGATTTGTATTGTTACAGTTTGACAAAAGATGGCGCTAGTTACTATACGATATATAGATCGCATTACCACAAACGGTTGAAATACGTATTTTATACATGTGAATGTATACTGGGCTATTCTGAAGCGTATTTTTATGGAATCGCTCCTGGTCTAGTGATTACAGAATCTCACTGCTATACCGGAGGATGTGGATTCGATTCCCACCCAGGACAAACAAATGCGCGACGAGCACGTTTGTTTGCTCTGTGCTTGGGCGTACTTAATAAAAATAACGCTTACGTTTAATTGCCTAATTTGGAATCAGATAGTCTTATTCGAAATTCATATTTATCCATTAAAGTTTAAAAGTAAATCAGAATTTCTTTACCCTGACCGTGGATGCTAGTACAGACTAGTGGGATTCGTGAATAAACAAAAGCAGCGCAAAAGATAAATAAAATAGACAATTTAGCATCATCCATCCATGTAATTCAACATCCGTAGCGTACGGAACGAATGTAGTTCATTATTTTCTATCATCGTTCAGAGCTAGCCGTGAACTTGGCACGCGACCAAATATGAAAGAATCTGTGTTCTAATGACGAGCTTCCGCTCGGCGACAAACACTTGTAAGGTTTAGGCGTGTTACGCATGTGGAGAAAACACAAACTTTTTGCTTAAGCTCGGTCTCCGCTTACAAGGTTTCGCATATTCATCATATTACTCACCAATTTGCCCTTAAACATCACGTTATTTCTCTAAAGACCAAACTGAACGCAGCTAAGTCAAACTACAACGATGGATAGAACAAAAATCTGCCCCGAAAATATCAGTCCCTAAAAACAGTAGCAGGTATTCAACAATTGAAACATTTAGACAAACCGTTGAAAAACATTTTCGAAATTTTCATCGCAAACATCCGTGTAAAAAAACGTCCAGTCCAGATAAGTCCGCTACAGTTGGACAGACGTTTGCAGGTTTACTGGAAAAGATAAATGCGTTGACATTTTTTTTTCCCCGTCTAAAATATCGTTCTGCGTATTCGCGATACTGCGCAACAGATAACGCTTCGGCCAAATTGTTAGTTGTAATCATTACGTTTATTATAGGACGTCCGAGTTTGACAACTTGGCTAAACATTTCTTCTTTTTTATTGTTTTGTAATAGACTTGAGTTTACGTGCTCTCCCGGTGGTAAGTGAAGTGCAATTTAATTTTATACTACCACTCTGAGGTTCTGAATTCATATCCCGGTACGTAGCTTTGACTTTATAAAGTTACGTGTTGTTTTACAACAACAGCAATGGAACAATTCGAGGCTTGAAATAGACATAATTGTATGAGGCTGTCTGAGGGTGTATCAGGCTACATGAGACTGTAAGAGGTTGTCTTTTACAGATCGTTAGAACCTGATAGTAATTCCAGGAACATTGTATGATCTAATTTAGTGGTGGCATATTCATACACGTAGGAATATCAGCCAATTCGAATTTGCGTGTGAATCCGAATGGGACTTTATTGGTGTGAAAAGCAGATGTCAATATACGGCGAGGAGATAAAGTCAAGTTGCTTGCCTGCTCGGCCGTTTGTGTACAAATTACAGTTATTAGGATTGTTTACCGTTCATATTTGAAAAGTACCGAATCGTGCCCGATGGTTGTCGACCTTGCCTTGGACGTCCTTAAGATTATAAACCGTTTTATTGATTAACATGCACGGAAATACATTTTACGACTTCAATCCTCTGCCAAACGATATTATTGTCAGTGGGTTTTAAACTCGTAAAATTATGATTTCGAGCTAAATAAGTATGTTTAAAGAACCCTGGAGATAAAAGGTTTGTACACGTTTGTGTTTATGCCAAAGATAGCATTTCAAGTCGTCTTCATTTTAAAGCAATGTAATGTAAAAGATCTTTTCTACCACTGCGTTACGAGGCATTGTTATTATGATAAACCTTTTCTGAAAGCCATCTAACACAATTAGCTGGTCTTTATAGTCCTGTTATCTGACTTGTGGTAATTATGTCAAATTTGGTAGCACGTCTTCACAAGACGTCCACGGTTCTCCGAACCAGCTGATCGAAGTTACCTTTAAGCCATTCGCGTATAGTTGTTTGTGTAGCTGACTTACTCTTCTTTGATCCTACCCTTGACTTCCGTCTGAAATTTCACCAACTTATCTTACCCTTATCATCGTCCTGATCATCATCAACCATTGATACTTTTATCGTTATCGTGTCTGACATGAACCACCTATCAAACTGTAAAGGTTTCAGTCCACAGTCTACCACTGTGCCCAAGTGAAGATTGGCTGACCTCCACGTCATCAGCCTCACTCAGTGGAAATTAAATGCAGTCCTAACAAATATGATAATGAACGATTCACATCGTCCCTAGAACAACTAATCTAGAATATTATAATTAAGAGTTATCTTAATAATCTGCAAAGTAGTGCCATAGATATTGTACACTTTAGGCCTTTGCTCGGTGTACGGAAAATTCCCCGGCGATCGCAATGGACCGCAGACAAGATCATTAATCATCATGAAACCCACGACTGCAATACTTTACCTAGTTAAGTCTTATCCTTAATTTTGTATTATCCTCGGGCATCCATCATTTCCAGCTAAAGGCTTACCATTCATTATTTTAATTTCCGCTAATCCAGGCTTCCTGCCGTTGAAATAAGTACGTCTTTAAAATTCTGACACTCACACTCTAATCTTTTAGCGGTTCGCGCGAAGCGTCCGACGCAAATATTTACGGGAACACCACAGCTGAGGTCAATTTCCCGACACCGCATCCTCGAAATGACGCAACACCGCCCTCATATGCAAATTAAAGTGAAGCCTAACTTATAGAAGTAGAGTTCAAAATTGATCGGATCGCAACATGTCGTTAATTCGTGGCTTGTATCCCGTCAACGTCTAAAAATGTGATTTATGTCGACGGCTTAGAGTACATTCCAGAATATGGTGCCTGAAACGAATTTTACAACCGAAAAGTCATAACTGCCGGTTATAGCCCAAATTGAATTCAACCTTACAGTAGTTAATTTAGAGTTAATATTGGTTTCAATGACCAATGTTCAAGTGCAGTGCACTTTGCCTGTGGTTCGGTGATGCACCTCAGAGCATGTAAACTGATTTATGGTTATAATAAATATATGGGTGTTTAATGTTCAACATTATCTATATGTAGATGTCTGTCTGTGTCTATGTAGCCAGTGAATCAGATTGAGCGATAGTTGAATTGAGATTGACTTTGTGGATAATGTTTTGCGGTAAGATTTATTTATTGTTATACTAGTGGTATTGCTTTTTGTTGAAGTTCGACAAATTATGCATATAAAATAGACAGTCAAGTTGTTTTTTGGTCTAATTAACTACAGTTATTTATTTATATTTATAACTCTTTTTAGTTTTATTTTCTTGGGTCAACGCTTCACAGAGTAGGTAATAGCAAAGAGGAAGTACCTACATATTAACGTTTTAAAATACATACCTATAAAGATTAAACATCAGTAACAAAATATTCCCTTTGAAAGAATAGAAAAGGATAAGCGACACCTAGCGAATATAACTAGAATCAACATTTAACTATATACCTGAAATCATAGTTCTTGACATACAGAACCTGCAGGTACAGATATTCAAAATCGTTATGAAGGATACATCTGATTTTATTTTAAAAAGTTAAAATTCTCTTTTCAAATTCGGGTATTGTCGTATGCGTAGAGTACATGCAGGGTAAACGGGGGTCAGGCTTTGATTCCAACCTAACCCAAACGTTTCATTTGTTTGCTGTGTCTGGGTGTACTAAAAACATCTATATCAGTATTATATAGTATGTTTATCAATTGTCCATTATTCTTCTAATTCATTAAATGATGATTCCAATTCATTCAATGATTCCATATACAGCAGTGCGTGGAATTGTCTCCATAATTATTATACTTACACAAAATCAGATCGATTCTCAAGTACCTAACTATCGTTGAGAATCAAACGCATCTGCAGCGTGCCGGGCTCAAGGTGATTTTGAAATCAAATGCACGCGTAAAGTAAACAGTGGTGAGAAAATAACCGGTCATGTTTATCGTGCAATTATATCTGGAGCGTTACATGTTCTTAGTTCGGAGCGGCTTTTAGAACTAAACACAGTGTAGATAGCATCGGGCCTTATGTTTCGAGGTAAACAGAGAGTGAGCATTTATTTAGCGGACAATTTGTCGTTGTCGGAAAATAATGATTAAAAAAGATGTTTCATGAAACAAATCCAGGGTCAGTGGAGTTGATTGCTAAAGGTAGCTATACACTAATCAATGGAGATTAAATAAGTAAATGAACAGAAGTAACGATTTCGAAATGTACACTTATGATAAAACAACTTTTAATAAACATAGATAGATACTCTTCCCAGTCGACCTGATATGCAAGTTAGTATGTAACCAGATATAATAATAAAAATCACAAATGTTGTTATTAACTACACAAACATTATCATAGTTACATTGTATAAACAATATAAAAAGCGGTGTTAAGCTTTGTAACATCGACTCATCCGCCGCGACGCGGTCCGAACGTTGAACTCCGACCTTCTGTAGTGCACCTCGGAGCGCGGCTGAAACTCGCTGTAAAACAAAAAAAAAACCCGTTCAAAATATACCATTTATTTAATATCGGCTCGAATGTGCCGTATGCGTTTGACGTGGTTTTTGTATCTAATAGTATATGAATAGGTATGTATCGAAGTGCATTAGGCGTCTGCTTAACTGCTCAATAAAGTCCACTAAATTCGAAAACCGGGTTAACATCGAACAGCAAAATGTTCTTCTACGACAAGAACACCTTGACTATATTATTGGATTACGTAACATCACGCCTGTAATCCCCTAAGTTGTAGGCAAAGGAGTGTAGTACATCCCCACATTTCACCAGTTACGTTTAAGTCCCATTATGGAATAGGTGGTGAGCCTATTGCCATGCACCGGGCACACAT
>DWDX01003032.1:0-13890 GCA_018245675.1 Agara michaeli | reverse complement strand
CTGGTGAAATGTGGGGGTGTACTACACTCCTCTGCCTACCCCTTAGGGGATTACAGGCGTGATGTTACGTACGTTTATACTTAATAGAAATAGAATTTCTTGTAATTAATGCAATAGGTTTGGTTTTTTATCGTGTACATTTTACAGAATTAAAAAACAATTAAGAAGGGTATTGCAATATCATATTAAATTGTTTAGCCTTTATTTTAATGAATTTCCTACCTTATCACTGTCATTATTATGCATTTCAAGAGCTTTCTTGCAGTTTGCAATAGTATATCCCGTCTTCTTACGTAGTTTGGCCAGTAAGGAAGATTCGGCAGCCCTGCTTAATGGACTCGTATGCAACCTGCGGACCAACTGAAATATCATCTGGAAACAGAAATCGTATTTTGTAAAATAAAATCAACACAACTTGCGATAAGAAATGTTCTTCAAAAAAATAGCATAGCAAGTACACAAGAACAGCCAGTATTAATGAAGAGATGTATTTTATGAGTATAAACAGTGAAAACTGTTAAGTGCTGTCACACCAGTCTAACATCTAGAATTTTCTATTGAAATAAAGAATAGGTATTTACTTAAACACTGAAACAGTTAGATAGCATTAATCCTACTTTTGTATATTATAGCAAATATTATCAGTCAGTCACTTAGCACATAAAACATGTATAGCCTTTGTGGGCCTCTACAAAACTGTTTAGTTTGGCTATGGATTATGACATCACCATTATGATATTAATGTGTGCCAAGGGCAAACACTCTGATTGAATCATGGCTTATAACTCGCACAGCCATAGCGTTGTTACTGCTATTAAAGTTCGAGTGTAACACAGATTAGTTTGTCTAGAAGAAATTTACCTTTGAATAAACTTTTAACATTTGCTTCATTTACTGTTTATAACCTATAAACATATACAATAACATATTAACATTGATTAAAACCTCTTTGGATTAAAGAAATATGTAATTTAATGCGACTGGCCATCTACATGTAATTACGCAAAATCTGTTGTCATGGAGAAAATATTAATCCAAACAATACGTTGCTGTTCTCTAAGCTTTAGGGAATAGTTCTTAGTTGTTATATTAAAAAAAATCGTACTTTTAATTAACTTTGTGTTTGTTCATTTAATAGGGTACATTATAAGAGTGCACAGGTAAGTATATAGAGCTTTTACCTTTATTATGAATGGAAATAATCCAATATTTTCCACCAACACCTTATTTATAGTTTACTTATTTCCAATATGTTTACTATTTTCTGCTGATCATTAATTCATACTGGTTTATTATTATAAATACAGTTTTGCACAATTTTAAATTTTACAAATGTAGGTTAGCTGTCATTGATACTGAGTTCAGTTTCTGCAAACACACTATTATATAACTTAATGATAATATATAATTATTACTATTTTATTTATTGAAGAATTTATTAATATAATGTACTTAATTACATATAAAAATAAACGGTAAATGGTTGTGAAGAATAATGAACAGTTGTCTAGATGTCTAGTTACATTTACCTAAAGAACTACTAGATGACGCTACGAATAACAAAAAATACAAGATTTAGTAATTCCTGAAAACCGATTCGTTAGTTGTTTAACTTTAGAAATTATAATTAATAGTTTATATTTCATTGTTTCAAAATTGTACCTTTTAAACAGATTTACCTATCTTATGAGGTGCATACATAATAAGTATCAAGAATAATAGTATCCGTTTCCAAAATTATTTTCAATTGGATTCTATTGCATTGTTCAATACTTTTAAATCGATTGCACGACGTTAATAAGTTATTATATCATATAGATACAATGTTAATTACCGTGATTATTATTGCAGTTGTCAGTTTAAAAAATAATAATGCAACGAAGTAAGCCTACACGTAAAAAAGGTCAACCACCACCATCTACGTCCGATGTAAAATTGCCCAAATTGCCCAAGATTGCGATGCCTGAGGATTTTAAAATTCGAACGCAACCGTTGTTTTCTCTTCCGCAAGAAATTTTAAAATTACCTCCGCCACCGTCTAAGGCAGCTAAACTTCAAACTGCTAAGTCAGCTCCCAGGAAGAAATCTAGTGGTAAATCTTATTACAGTAACAAAATCCAATTGTTGACTGAACACTTTAAATTACATACCTACCTAAAGAAAACGTATTTGAAGTAGGCAGAATTGTTACGGAATCAATGATCATAATTTGAACATCTTCAAAAACTAATTCTTTTCCAAGTTTATTGTAGACATAGCTTTGATATTTTCTGTACTCGCTGTAAAAACTTTTTGTAAGTGGCTTAGAGGAGAAAAACGTAGTGATATCGCGTCTCTACTCAAGGGATTTAACGAATGGTCCCATAAACTAGCTTTTAGACATCGAGAGTAAATTGAGCGACATCTAAAGAAAACGAAAACACGCGAAATAAAATCATTTGTAAAACTTTGTTTTAGCCACTATTGAAATATTTAGCCACAATTGAAATATTTATCCACAAGAAATCTTTGTTTTAGATTGAAATAAATATTTCAATGAAGTATCGATATCGATTATTATTGGTTTATTGATATTCAAATAACTTATAATACCTAAATTAATCCTATAGAATAAATCTTTAAGTGTGGTTTCAAACGGAATATGTTTATAATATGGCATATTTGATAGGCCCACAACCTTTTTTAATTATTGTAGTAATGAAAAGTTTTACCGCTATGAGAAAAGCGCGCGAGGATTTTAGGGCGAAGCTGATGAATCTAATATGTCAATCGACCCCCGGAGAAGAAGGTGACAGTATTCCTTCTGCTGAAGAGAAAAACATGTTGAGATACTACTATTACATCCGCTACGGTATTGACACCATCCACGTGGCGCCGCTTGACAACAAAATTATACTACGGTAGCACTCTCATTACTATTGTGTCTAATATTTGTTCGTACAAATGCAAAAGTGGATTATATGCCTGTATATTCTATATATATGTGTGTGTGTGTGTATATATATATATTAAGGTACTTACCTTAAAATTATAGTTAATATTGCTCCCATAATTAAGTAATGGTAAAAGAAATTTGCCCCTTTTGTTTCAGAGTTCACGGTTTAATTTCTATTAAACTGAAAAAATGGAAGGACACGCTCTTCACGTGTACCGACGAAATGCGCGAAGACTTTATGATGAGCATGAAAAAGGCTATTGTCGACTTCGTACTCAAAGACCCCAATACGGTTATACTTTTCACATACCTACATGATCAATTAAAATAAAGTTTAAGATTTAAATTCCTTGATTTGTCGTTATCGGTCTAAGCAATGATGTCGGTATTTTAGGAAGAATCATTAGAGGAAGAAGACACTCCTCTAAAACAAGAACTGGCTAAGAAAGACGATGCTTGGAGGAACAGATATGTTCAAGCGAAGAAATATATCACTAAAAATCTACACAGTGTCAATTCATGTATCGCACAAGTGTTACAGATATGGTACAAACAATTCAAGTAAGTGCGCCTTCGCACGATTAAAGAATGAAAGAAGGAAAGAAAACATTTTTTAAGGCTATCAATTTGAACGCCCATCTGCAACAAACAAAATATCAACACAAAAACGTATTTAAATTTAACAAAAAAATTTTACGTGAACAAAAAAAACAGAAACACAAACAACGATTAGCTCTCGTTAATGCTGGTCAGCACTGGCCATCTATCCATTGTGACACAAGCTAATCATCAAGACTTATTGCGACAGCTGTTGATTTAAATTTAGAATCATTGGTGAAATAGATTTATTTAAAACGATATTATTGGCTTTTACGCCGCAGACGCAAAAATGTTGTAAGTGAAAATTTTGGTGTAGGTACTATACGGTGGTCAAAACTTCTACTTAAGACATACTTGCGGAAGCAACATCACGCTATTTTACCAATAAACAGTAGCGCTTCCTAAACACTTACCTATTGAAAACATGACTAACATGACATGACAAGAAAAATTAACACTCATGGAAGTGTTCATCCTAAGCCTAAAACCTTTTTTAATTGGACACGTTGCCTATAGAGTATTATAACCGTTTAACTTGTGCGTTATTGTGGATAAAAAATAAATGTAACAGCTCATTTTTTACCCCTGCTTCATACCCCTTTTACGGAAAATAAAAAACATTTACCAATGTTTAATAGTTTGTTTGATGGTTTCAGTAACGGTCGTTTTAAAATGCGCAATATGTCGCTTAAGTGCCGCGTTGGCAAGCGTCGACATGTTCACCCCTGTAATTACCTGTGCTGGCAGCAAAATATTTGGACTTATTTGGTTTTTACATACGCCTTTCATTGCATTTATTAATTTGGGCTTTATAAAACCCAAATTTCTTGTTATCGGTAACAATATAGGATTCTCAGCGCTCGGTATTGTTTGCACTTACGACACGATTTCTATCACTTCTAGCGATTTGCGTTTGATCAGTATGAAAGACATGATGACAACAAACGAAGCGTACGAGCTGCAGGATTTTTGTTTTGTTTGCAAGCGGCACATAGACGCCGCCGGTAACGTACTGACGCTGCAGTGGATACCGACCGTGCAGGCCGTCTTCCTGCAGGTGACGCACGGCGCTTTATTTATCTTTCTTTTATTGTTTAGATCCCACAAACGAGGATTGTCTGTTACATAGATTTTATGGTATTTCATATTTTGCTGGTACATTTTATCTGATTTGATATTAAATAGACATTTGAATTCTCTGTTGGTTCATTGGTTAGTGAATCTGGGCTGTAGGGTTGAAAGAAAATAAAAATTTTTTGGAAGTAATATACCTGACGATCATACAGTCCTATAGCTGTCCCGTTAGCATAGTACAAGCTCCGCCTCATTTCGGATTAGTTAGCCGTGTGTACAACCAATTGAAATTGTTACCGCTTATTCCATATCAACTCACAGGGTAGTAAAAAAAGGCAAATACCGGATCCGAAACAGATGTCGAAGATGAAACATTTTTATAACTGTTTGGCGTGCATCATGACGTACAATCTACAAACGCTTTGTTTGAAATCGATGAAGGAATTTACTGATTACATCATGGATGTTGGGGTAACGAATTACATAGTAGTGTACAGTGAACAATGTTTTACTGACAATAATTATAAATTTCCAAATGTGATATCACTGTCATCTTCGTACACAGGGAATGAACCAAGGATTCGTGATCAATTTGGCTTTTCAAAATGAGGCTATAGAGTTTGAGCCGTCATTCAAACAGTTTAGAGACCAACTGTGCCTGTTGTATGACTTCATAATAGATGCATGCAGACAGGCGCCCCGCTTGGAGACTCTGCTCTATCAAGACTATGTGGTCAGCACAAGAGCGACGCTCAAGGTAAGTTAATAGATCGACGTTGAAACATCATTGCCATGCAATTTCATAACATGAAATTTATCCTTTCAGCCAATCATCGATAACGATTTTGTCGAGGAGTGTAAGAAAAAAGTAGCCAATTTGATCAGCGAACAAAGAATCGGACCCGAGCTGCGCGTTCAGGATTTCGATGACTATGTATGTTTGCTTAACGGTGAAGTAAGTGTTTCCCAGAATTCATTAATAAAATTATTTCTCTCAAAGTAAAATTGTTGCGAGAGAATTGTTTGTTTTATTAAAATTAAATTTGCTTCATAGTCCGCATCAAAAGTGGAAAATTTCATTTCATCTCGGCCCGAGAAAACTTTTGAGGAATACTGCGAGGAGTCTGTGAAATACGTGGAATTGGCGCGCGAGATACCTTCCAAACTGGAGGGTACTATCGTGATAGGGATGTACCGAATGCAAAGAGGCGATTTGATCAACTCGCTGCGAGGGGCCGCTACTAAACTCGCTAATACTCTGCTTAGGAGAATGACTGAGGATTATCAAAACACGATTAAGGCGTTAGTATATTTGTTTAGTATAGTAATCCTTGTTACACATTTAGTCTCTTAATGCTTCTGGACATTCAAGCTATATAAATAGCAAGTTTTGACGAGAAACATATATTGACGCGCTTTGGTGGTAAGATCGACTAGTGATGGCACACGACGTGAAGTTTTCCGACCTTCAGGGCACCCCCGCCCCTCCTCCCTCTTTACTGCGTTGCATCTTTTTAACGACACTCTATGCTTTTATTTATTTATAAATTATTTCTTTTCTAGTATTATATTATTAATTCCGAAATTTTGAACCTCCCGCGACCGGGCCTCCCGCGACGGCCCCGTCAATTTTATTCTGTGCTATGAAATTTATGTGTTTTCATTCGTAAAAAAATCACGCATCAAGAACAATGTACAAGTGCACCGCTCGGTTCTAAGCAGGATTTTCGACGAGTACTCAACAATAGCGAATACCCTGTTGACACCGCCGCCGAACACCGCGGCGCTGATGGACCTGATCGCGTACGGCAAGAAGGTGGAGGACACGTCGGTGGACGACATGGAAGACAAGCTGCGCAACGTGATGCGCTACATCATGTTCCTCGGAGACTACACCGCCTTCACGCCGCTGGAGATGAAAGCCAATAACCAAACTTTTCATTGGTATGTTCTTATCACGCTTGTAAAAATGTTCGCTGTTACTGTACGACTGTTACATTCCTACTGACAGTACAAGTAATAATCCGAATATTCGAACAACAGACAGCTACCCTCAGTTGAGACATTACTAATAAAAAACCCTATTCACCTTTGCTTTGAAGGGACCTTCGTTTGTATTACTCCTTTTCCTATCTTACGTATTATAATATAGATAATGTTTATTTATTTATAATACCTATAACTACGTACTTAATAAGCTTTTCTATAAGGTTGAGAAAATGAAATGTTATTCAGGTATGCGCGACTGCCCGGTGTGATTGAAGAATCGAAGGTCATATGTGATCAGAAAAAAATTGAATATCAGGAGTTATTAAAGGCAAGTGCTTTATGAGAACCGTGTCCGATCGAAATTTGAATCTCGAAAGGTATCTAGTACGATAGATTTATTGTAATATGTTCTTTTTGCGTTTAGGTTCGAATTGCCAAATTTATCGACGATCTCGATATCTTCGAGACGCAGTGCAATGAGTTACAATACTGGGGCGATATCAACCAGCTGCCCAAATATGTAATGCGTGCACGCCATTTGGATGAGAAGTAAGCGTTCGAATCACGTTGTTAAATAAAAGTTTACCTGAGTGTAATTTTTGTTAAAATGTTTTGGTGTATTTTCAAAAGTTACGACGAAAATAAACCTTTTTCTCAGACTCGCCAACGCTTTAGTGAAAATCGACCAGTTCAACGAAGAAGAAACATCTTTTGGTTGGGAATTATCTCAATATCCCAAAAGAAAAACCGTGTACGACCGGCTCGTTCCGTTTAAGAAACTTTTCGACGCCGGATATGACTTTCTCGAGAAATATAATTTGTGGATGAAATCTAAGGTCGGAAAAGAATATTTCATTTCATATCATGACAGTATATACAGTCTGTTCTAAAATCTTTTACATAATATGTATGGTAGTTTGTAATATTAACAATATAAGAAATTTCGGTAATAATTAATTTTGATGTTATTGCAAATAAAACAGATTTACTTCTTCATTGATTGATAGGTTGGAAGCTATGATCCCGAAGATATCGAAGGCGACGTCAGCTATTATTACAAGATTGTGTACAAATTGGAGAAATCCTTTCAAGATGTTCCAGACACTTATAATTTGGCGGTATCAGTGAGGTAATCCATTCACGGATTGTACATATATGCTATAAATATTATGTTACTCATAACCAAACTTTATATTCTAGGGAAAAAATGGATCAATTCAAGACGAATATGCCAATCATTCAAACTTTGGGCAATCCCGGAATGAAACTCCGCCATTGGGAGAAAATTTCAGAGATCGTCGGTTTTCCGATTGTCGTGGACGAAGAACTTTCTCTTGAAAAAGTTATTGATTTCAATCTAGTGGACTATATTGAAAAGTTTGAGGGCATCTCCGAGGCGGCCACTAAAGAGAATAATCTCGAAAAGGCTCTCGATAAGATGATGAAAGAATGGGCCGAACTCCGCTTCGAAATTTTGTCTTACAAGTTTGTTGCGACTTTTTTATTGATTTTATATTTTTACCGATTTAATTAAATTTCTCAGTCTTCTTGAATTCCTTATATTAAAATTGCAGGGACACAGGAACATACATCTTGGCCAGTGTGGACGAAATACAGCTGTTATTGGACGATCATATAGTTAAAACGCAGACTATGAAAAATTCACCTTACATTAAACCGTTTGAAGAAATAATCTTGTTAGTAGTTTAGTATTGTATGTTTAATCTGACATAAAACAAAATTGTATGCACTAGTCGGTTTCGCCTAAAGGCACATTTTTCTAAAGCCATTGTAATGGTTGTCACTTAAACAAATTTCAGCGATTGGGAAGGCAAATTGGTACTGCTACAGGAAATTCTGGATGAATGGTTGAAGGTTCAAGCGACTTGGATGTACCTTGAGCCGATCTTCTCGTCTCCGGATATTCAGCAACAGATTCCCGAGGAAGGACGGCGATTCAGTGCTGTTGATAAGGTTGAGTTAATTCTTGACAATGTTTTTTGGGAAACGATGCTGTTTAAGATTATATCCAAACTATAGATTACAAATACTTAACTCAAAAAGTTTTGCTAATAACTAATAAAGTTAAAATACAAATTAAATATTGGAATAAAAAGCGATTGAGATTGTCTAACAAAATGTTTAAAATTGTAGATGTGGCGGGAAATAATGAAAGCCGCGTTTACCGAGCCACGAGTTCTCGATGTGATCACTATCGAAAAGATGTTGGACAGATTGAAAAAGTCAAACAACCTACTGGAAATGGTACAGCGCGGCCTCAACGCTTATTTGGAAAAGAAGCGTCTCTACTTCCCGCGATTCTTCTTCCTCTCCAACGACGAACTGCTTGAAATCCTATCTGAGACTAAGGATCCCATGCGGTGAAACTCTTAATATACTATACATATTGTATCTGCTAGTAAGAAATGATCGAAACAATATTTATTTCATTTTCAGCGTGCAACCTCATCTAAAGAAGTGTTTCGAGGGAATAGCCAAGCTGACGTTCACAGAGGACATGGTGGTTACGCACATGAGATCTTCGGAAGGAGAAATAGTGCTGCTCACCATGACTATCAACACTGCCGCCGCCAGAGGACAAGTAACTGAATATATGAAATGCTCCATTATGTACTAATTAGTAAATAAAACACATATATCGGTCTTCTGACTGTTCAAAAATGCAATGTGACAATGACAATGATTGTCACATTCCATTTTTATTGTCGCTATGAATGTCACCGAATTTCACAGCTAGCGGCTATTTGTTACGCCTGACATAATATCCGGTGGTTCACAATTGCGTTTTTTTTTTATTCGCGTGAAGCGTGTCCGTCTCAATCAAACGATCTCGCTTTAGAAAACTCATCAATCATTTTGGTTTCAAGGTAGAAAAATGGCTACTGGAATTGGAAAAGGCGATGAAGTCTTCTGTACACCACGTGGTCGCGTTATCGTATGACGATTACTTGCAGCAACTGCGCGAGAAGTGGGTGCTCATTTGGCCGGGACAAGCTGTATGTACTGAAAAAGTGTAGTTTTAACATTAACATTTTAATATTTAGAATTGTATGCTTAAATGTGATCAAATGTTGGTAAATTTATTACATTGTGTAGTCCTTCACCTTTGTTTTGCTCTGCCGTGCAAATTTTAAATGGGTTTTGAAACTTTTGAAATTAATCTTTATTGTCTACACATTATGGATAAAATAAGATACAATCAGCCATAAATCAAATAGAAATGTAATCCTCTAATGATTACAATAAAAGTCGTGATTCCGTAAGAATAATAGGATTCGTTGCTTCTGTAATAGGTGCAATGTATAGCGATGACGTTCTGGACGTCAGAAGTGACAGAGGCGATCCACATCAACGTGAAGGCGATGCGCAGCTACTGGGACAAGTGCAACTATCAGATCTCCAAGATCGTCGACCTGGTCAGAGGGGAGCTCAGTCTGCAGAACCGCATCACTCTCGGTACATTGCGCTCATGAAATGATTCCACTACAACCGTATTGAATCACGCTAAACTTCTTCAAGTTTTCTTCGGCGTTACTTTCAATAACATAATAATAATACTTCACTAAGCACTTTGATCCTATAGAAACTTTTTACCCCGCCCCTTTTATCGGTCCACTGCTGGATATGTCCAGGAGATCTATGGGTCTCCTCTCGTAATCACACGGTTCCAGTTCAAAGTCTGTCACGCTAAAAAAACTTATGAAAGTTTAATTTGCAATAACTGTTGCAATGTAGGAGCTCTGGTAGTGTTGGACGTTCACGCGAGAGACGTTCTCATGGAGCTGATCGACTTCAACGTTCAGCAGGACAACGACTTCAACTGGCTCTCACAGATAAGATATTATTGGGAGGTAATAACTTCAGCGTATTGTTTAAAAAAACTCTCACATGTTACTATGAAAATAGAGTCTTCTTTATATTTTAATTTGCTAGAGTATACTCTGATAAGTTTTTGACTAATTATTATATGCTTACAAATAATTTCATCGATTTCATTTTCTACATGCCAATATATTAAACTCAGAATCTGGACTAAAGTTATCTCAGACGTTAATTTTCACGTCGAAAGTTTCGTAAAAGGCACGCGATACCTTCAACACAACATGTCTACCGAACTACAGAAGCCGTGTATACTAAAAATATATTTGAATCAGGAACAAGAGGAGGATCTCAGCTGGCAGATAGCGACCCGCATGATAAACTCGCAGCTGATGTACGGCTACGAGTACCTCGGCAACACCGGCCGCCTCGTGGTCACGCCGCTAACCGACAGGTGTTTCAGAACTCTGTTTGGAGCTCTGCATTTGAACTTGGGTTAGTGACTATAATAATAATAAAAACTGGGAACAATTTCACACGCGGCTATCCGATTCCGTTTGTACTCATCACACAAATGTTTGTACTTCGTTCGTTCGGGATCGAACCCACGACATTCGGTTTTGCAGTCCGAATATCTAACCACGAGGCCAGTCGACCCCACACTTTTGGAATATTAAAGATATACATATATGTAATATTATTTTTTTCAAAAACAAAGATGGACATTTTTATATGACCTCTACGGCATACAAATGCACGCAAGCACACAATATCACTAACACGCCCTATTACTAAGACTAACTTTAAAAAAAGTTCTTTATTATCGCCGACGTTTTTGTCTGAACACAAGAAATTGCAAGGCACTTTTGTGATACGTGCATCCGCTAATAAAAATAACCTTGTAACTTCGTTAACATATTACAAGCCTTTAAAGCTATACAATATGTTTTATTATAATTTACCATCCCTCTAAAACATTACACACCAATACACTCAACAGCATCCCCCTTATTAGATGTGCTTATAATACGAGTATGAAGGGGTAGCGGCGAGCGCTGCGAACGCCGAGGGGAGATCGATCTCGGGCCACGATAGGTAATTATGTCTGTGCGTTGGTCGTGTTCCATTTAAATTACAGGTTTGTTACTTGCACGATGTTGAAAGTAATAACAATACCGGCTCGGGACACTCGTACACGCGGCCATCTGATCACAAACTAGGCGGATCACACAAACGTTTGTCCCGGGTGAGAATCGAACCCGCAACCACCGGTTTTGCATTCAGGAAACTAACCCTACCACGAGGCCAGTCATTATTTTCGCGTTATAGGAGTCGTCATATTTTGTGTTATTTAAATTCTATTGAAAATGTATGGTGTAACGTTGCGGATTGACTAGACTTACGATTTTAAATCTTTGAATATTAAATGATGAAATGACCATTTTAATTCTAATAACAATTCTTATATTTGTACGCAGTAAAAGGCGAAATGTCGATTGAACTAATAATTCTGTAACATCTTTAAATGTGCCCATTCCTATGTGTGTTCATAAACGTCTTTGTCTATGTCTCTTTTGTATTGCAAAGGCGGAGCGCCCGAAGGTCCGGCCGGCACCGGCAAGACGGAGACCACGAAGGACTTGGCCAAGGCGGTCGCCAAACAGTGCGTGGTGTTCAACTGCTCGGACGGCCTCGACTACCTGGCGCTTGGCAAGTTCTTCAAGGTGATCCGTTCGAAAAACAACATTGGTAGATTCCTAAGAAAACAATCAAATTGGAAATTCTTATTGAATTTGTGTTTAATAAACAAGAGAAATACGCAAAGCGATTTGATCACGCTACGTTGCTTTGATCAAAATATTGGTTTTGCACGCCAAACGATCCCAACAGTAGAATTATTAGGAAACGTATTGGCAAATAGGCAAATGAATTGGAAAAAATATTCAATATGTTCTTTCTGGTCTCTACGTAATTTTTGTAACTTATGTTGCGGATGAACAAATTTCGAAATATTTTTTTTTTTTTTTTTAAATGAACCAATGTTATTATCGTACAAACGTTTGTTCTGGGTGGGAATCGAACTCACAACGTCCGGTTTTACAATTAGGATTACTAACCACTCGACCAGGAGGTCGGTATAATGTTCCGTGTGCTGTAGGGTCTGGCGTCGTGCGG
Organism: Agara michaeli; assembly: GCA_018245675.1. Classification (NCBI taxonomy): domain Eukaryota; kingdom Metazoa; phylum Arthropoda; class Insecta; order Lepidoptera; family Hesperiidae; genus Agara; species Agara michaeli. Next base: position 1,277 of record DWDX01003032.1, on the reverse strand, counting down.
TGCGTGGTCGTGCTTCGATGAGTTTAACCGGATCGACCTGGAGGTGTTGTCCGTGGTGGCGCAACAGATCCTATCCATCCAGCGCGGTATCAACTCCGGGGCCACCGAGTTGCTGTTCGAGGGAACCTTGCTCCAACTGGATAAATCGTGCGCCGTGTTCATCACCATGAATCCCGGGTACGCGGGCAGGTCGGAGCTGCCAGATAATTTGAAGGTTTGATTTCTTTTTATATGACGATGATCTTGATGATGAAATGATACTTTCACTTTCAAACGAAAAAATAAACGAATCATGAAATCACCCTAAAATATGGATTTGCAATAATTATTTTATAAGAACGTCACACGTCTCAAAGTAATCATTGTAAATCGTCTACAGGCTCTCTTCCGATCCGTGGCCATGATGGTGCCCGATTACGTGCTAATATCAGAGATCGAGTTGTATGCCTTCGGATACCTGAATGCTAAGCCGTTGGCGGTGAAGATTGTGGCTACCTACAGACTGTGTTCGGAACAATTGTCTTCGCAGAGTCATTACGATTACGGTAACACTGTGTAGCGTATAGTGCATACAGCGAATTACATCAGGTTGCAATCACTTGTGTGACATCACCCTATTTTTATTTAAATACATAGATATATTCATCCAATCCAATTGAAGGAATAGAGGAAAGATGAAGGATAGAGATGGTTAGCACTAGATTCTTTCTGCCCGCACCGTTAATGATCTGGCGTGATTGTGCAGTAATACAAATAATAAGAATTGAACCGCAATAGGTATGCGGGCGGTGAAGTCTGTCCTCCGCGCTGCGGGCGCGTTGAAACTGCGTTACCCCGACGAAGACGAGGACGTCATCCTGCTGCGATCCATCAAAGACGTCAATCTGCCGAAATTCCTCGAACACGATGTGCCCTTGTTTATGGTGAGATGTAACTTTTAGGTATTTATTATCGGTGCACAGTTCCGTACACTTGTTCTTCAGTAATATTAGATGTACTAGCTTTTGGGTTATTCTAGGGTATCATCGGTGACTTGTTCCCTGGTTTACCACTGCCGCAGGCGGGGTTGCCGCATTTAGTCGCATGCCTTAAAGAAATGTGCGTTCCACTCAACTTACAGGCCAACGACTTCTTCATCGAAAAGGTATAGATAGATATGAAATTTATTGTAAATCTATACTAATATTATAAAGCGAAAGAGTTTGTTTGTTTGTTTGTTTGTTTGTTTGTTTGTTTGAACGCGCTAATCTCAGGAACTACAGGTTCGAATTGAAAAA
>DWDX01003031.1:0-13891 GCA_018245675.1 Agara michaeli | reverse complement strand
GCGTGGACCGGCATCCACACCCTTCAAACCGAAACACAAATTGTAATAACATTTGCTTCACGGCAGAAATAGGTGTGACGGTGGTACTTCCCCGGGCGAACCGTATACAGTTCCTACCACCTCCCGAATTATGCAAAATCTTTGTTTTAGTATAAGTGGTAAGATTAATTGAATGCAAAAACTTGCGTTGCATGCGTGCATGTCATCAGATCCGCTCATCGAGATTAAATTTGTAACTGACATGATAACAGCGCTATTTCAAGTAAAGTGTAAAACCATTCGAATTAAAAATAGAATATTAGACATCGGAAGGAACTCAATACATATATCGTACATTTCTTGTAAAAAAGAACATACGAGCTTTGGCTTGGTAAAAGCTAGTACTCGTAAGTAATAAGTCGAAGGCAAATTGTGGTAACATTACTGCGGGATCACCATTGTTAGATCAGTTTGTATCAACAACATGTGTCGCATATAAATATAGTCGAATTTTATTTAAGCGGTACTCAGTCATATCTAATGGTAAACAAAATATAGCCTAAATACAAATATTACCTATTTTGGACCTTGCGGCTGGGCATAACCCTTTGCTATTATAATTTAATCACAAGCAATCGAAAAATTTTACATGTTGTAAATCCGCATAATTACAATGACTACACAATTGTTTTATACAAAACGATAAGACACGAGTAATGTTTCGTACAAATAATAGGTACATGGCGACCCACGTGTAGTGTGAATGTCTTTTGCATCTATGTAAAACATTTCTATTCTAACTAATAAGTCAACTAACGATTATTTTAGGACTTTTTTGCACGAAATTGTTGTCTACGTTCTTCATAAACATATCGAAAGATTGTAACGTCGAAGCTATTGACATTTTTTATTAGCTCGGTGCCCGGTTTTCTCACATTTTGTGTTTCATAAATAATCATGATCTATCAGATATAAAAAAAACTACTACTCACTACAACACAATGAAGATGCTGCATCAATAATGAACTGCTTTACGGTGAACTCACTTACTACTCCGCACTAATGCAGCGTGATAAAATATTATCTAAACCTTAGCTCAGTTGTGGGCAGGCAAACTAAAAATTAATTTATTATTATATTAAACGGGAATAGCTATAATGTGTATCTATTCTCGTTTGTTGCGCTCATAGGCCTTGACTTCTAGCGACATCTATTATCGAGTAGCTGTAGCATTGTTAGAGAGTTAAAAATGTTTATTAAAATTCGTACCTTTTGCAAGTATTTCTGTTCTGATTTTATTTTAAATAAATATTTGTTAATAATAAAGTATTTTTACAAAAATTGCGGTTGGAGTTATGCACTTACTAATATTGACTTCATTGTAGTTTAGATTTCCGCCAATACGGTGTGTGCGCTTCCAATTGTGGCTTGCAAGTCTAACATGAAAGGAGCGTTAATAAGTTATGAGCGTTTAAAAACTGAAATATCACTAGTTATGACGATGAAGGAAATCCTTCGAGCTTACAGTTCTTGGTAACGTTCTTCAATGCGCATGAAGTCTTCTTATTTCTACTTGACCAGTATGTACAACTGTTTCTAATATAAATATACATATATATATATATATACACACATGTACATAGCTTACATATAGCTTTTAATTTAAATGTTGTAACCATTAATTCTTAAGGAAACCCATATCAAAGGAAATTTTGAAAATTAATAATACCTCCGATTAATAGTTACCACAGCAGGCTTGTAGGGACAAAGGTATTTGGCACTTGGTGCTTTCTGCCTATATCGTTACGGGTATAATAGTAATAATAATAGTTAACAAACTGTTTCTATGCAGGTAATAATTTAGTACAATTTATACAAATAAAGTTTATTACGCCAAATCTGCAACAAACTATGTATATCGGCGAGGTTAGCCGACAGCCTCGTATGCATGAGTAGGTACCTACTTTCACAACGTAGCGTAGATATCGCGGCATAACTTATGAAGCTAGCTGATATTCCAAGTGCTCATTTGTTAATTTCATCATATTAAAATAGTATAGGAAGCAATTATCAACTAATTAGTTGAAATATAAGTATTCCAAATAGGTAGGCAAGTTACATATCATTTTTTGACACACATATAGTTGTAAAATTATATATTCATTCAGTATTATTACATACATATTTTTTGTTACAGGTGAAAGTTCAGGATCATGTTCGGAAGAAGATATAAGCAATGCAATGCCGGACGTAACGAGAGATCGACCCGAAGCACATATGTGCCCTCGGTGTCAGGAACAATTTGAAAATCTTCATGATTTTTTATATCATAAGCGAGTATGTGATGAGAAAGCGATTCAAATGGGAGAAGAAAGAATGCATTCTGATCCTGAAGAAATGGTTGTTTCTGGCGACGAAGAAATGGATGGACCTAACAAACAATTAGAACAAGTGAGAAGGCATAGACAAGATGCTGAAAACAACAATAGCCTTGAAGATGGAGAGGCAGAAGTACCTGAAGCCGATGTACCACCGGTCGGACTTCCATTTCCCATAGCTGGGCACGTCACTCTTGAAGCTTTACAAAACACTAAGGTGGCGGTAGCACAATTTGCAGCAACGGCAATGGCTAATAACGCTGATAATGAAGCCGCTTTACATGAGCTTGCCGTTTTACAAAGCACATTGTTTACTTTACAACATCAACAAGTTTTTCAACTTCAATTAATACGTCAGTTACAAAATCAGCTTTCATTAACGCGACGAAAAGATGATCAGCGACCAAGCCCTCCACCGAGTGAACAAGAGCCAACCGTGCCTATGACTCCAGCTCGATCGCCGTCACCGCCTCGTCCACCGCGGGAGCCATCGCCTGTTGTACCCATCCCTCCTACTAGCCAAAGCTTGCCATCATCTCATACGCATCTTACACCAAAAACAGAACCGATCTCCATTCCCAAACTTCCGACCTCATCCCCACCTATGATGTCCCATCCGCCATATAGTTCCATTTCGTCTTCATTAGCATCTTCAATTATTACAAATAATGATCCTCCGCCGTCCCTGAATGAGCCAAACACTCTTGAAATGCTTCAAAAACGAGCGCAAGAAGTTCTTGATAATGCGTCACAAGGTTTACTGGCAAACAACTTAGCTGATGAACTTGCTTTTCGCAAATCGGGAAAAATGTCTCCGTACGATGGGAAATCAGGAGGAAGAAATGAACCGTTTTTCAAACATCGCTGTCGATATTGTGGAAAAGTATTTGGGAGCGATTCTGCACTGCAAATTCACATTCGATCGCACACAGGTGAACGACCTTTCAAGTGTAATGTTTGTGGCTCCCGGTTTACAACCAAGGGGAATCTTAAAGTTCATTTCCAAAGACATACTGCCAAATTTCCACATGTCAAGATGAATCCTAATCCAATACCTGAACACTTGGATAAATATCATCCTCCGCTATTAGCGCAACTATCGCCAGGGCCGATACCAGGAATGCCGCCCCATCCATTACAGTTCCCTCCGGGTGCGCCAGGTCCTTTTCCGCCAAGCTTGCCATTATACAGGCCACCACACCATGAGTTGCTTCCACCTCGTCCACTCGGAGATAAGCCATTGCCGCCCCATCCACTTTTCGCAATGCGAGAAGAACAAGATACACCAGCAGATCTCAGCAAACCTTCAGCTCCTAGTCCTTCCCGATCGGCACCAGATATATTTAAATCTGAACCTCAAGATGAAGAAAGTCAACGCGACTCAAGTTTCGAGGATACTGACCGAATAACGCCAAAGCGTGAACCTGATGAAAATGACACCGTACAAGATACAGAACAAGACCGGTATCCTTCTACATCTCCATACGATGATGGCAGCATGGATTCCAAATACAGCAATGAAGAACAAATCGGCAGAGAAAGTCCACATGTGAAGCCTGATCCAGATCAACCGGAAAATCTTTCAAGTAAGAATTCATCGATATCTGGACCAATTTCAATTGCAACGGGACTACGTACATTTCCTTCTTTCCCTCTATTTCCTCAATCTCCACTAAGTAGTCTTTCCTCCGAAAGTTTTACCCCTTTCCATAATTCTACACCTCCAAATATTCTTGAACCAGATATAGTACGCGATCCCATATTTTACAACTCACTTTTACCGCGTCCGGGCAGCAATGACAATTCATGGGAGAGTTTAATAGAAGTTACAAAAACATCAGAAACATCGAAATTACAACAATTGGTAGATAACATTGACAACAAAGTATCTGACCCCAACGAATGTATCGTATGCCATCGCGTCCTTTCTTGTAAAAGTGCATTACAGATGCATTACCGAACTCATACTGGTGAAAGACCATTCCGTTGTAGATTATGTGGTCGCGCTTTTACAACTAAAGGTAACTTAAAGACGCATATGGGTGTCCACCGTATAAAACCACCATCACAGATGTTACATCAATGTCCGGTTTGCCACAAAAAGTACACTGATCCTTCGTTATTACATCAGCATATACGCCTGCATACTGGCGAACGTGTCAATATTTCTTACGATCAGAGCCAAAAAACTGAAATTAGCGACTGCCTACAATTCAAAGACGAGCCAGAAATTAGCGATTATCCTTCATATCGTCCTGCTCCACCTTCTTTGTTCCCTACTCCTTCTACTCCCGGCGACCGACGGGCGGACTCCCGCGGAACCGACGATGAGAGCGGCCGGGACGAGCGCGAGCCCGCTACTCGGGAGTTCGACGACGATTCTAATTTAAAGGATCGTCGAACTTCGCCGCTCTCCGTCTGCGCCTCGGCGTCCGAATGCGAAGTAAAAACCATCACCACAACGGCTTCCCTCCCATCGGCGACAGGTTCGGAGAGCGGGCGGAGCGCACGGGCTTCGCCGTCGTCCCCGGCGCTGTCAGCGCTGTCGACGCCACCACGGCTGCCTCAGCACTCACCGCTGCCGTCACCACCTACGCCGCTTGCCGCACTCGGAGCTCTCGGCGGATCGCCCTTCAGCCCACTTGGACTTGCGTTCCCTCCCGCAGGTATGCGATAGCGGGCTCTTATGATCTTTGTCCGCCCCGGTCGTCCGTTTCCATTCCCTTCTTTGTCTCCTTTACTTTTATAAACCAATAATAACTTTCTGGCCGGGCGCTCGATAACACGCTGAATAGATACATTAACCTATATAAGAACAGATGTACATTTGGAAATTACTAAAAGATTGCATGTTGAGTTCTGTTTGTGAAGGTGTCAGTAAATAACGGATTTCTTTGTACGCAGTGCGCGGGAACACGACCTGTAACATCTGTTACAAGACTTTCGCCTGCAACTCTGCGCTGGAGATTCACTACCGCAGCCACACCAAGGAACGACCGTTCAAATGCACTGTTTGCGAACGTGGCTTCTCAACGAAGGTTCGTTACATTCAATATCTAAATATTCTTAATTATAAGTGTATTTCACAGCGGCTTATAAACATTTACCGCTAAAATGATTATCATGTAATAGTCACGTACCTACCTAGATACGCTGCTCCGATTGAATGTCTTTGGCCCCGAGCCAGTTCATACTTTATTGTTACACAAATAGCGGCACATATCTACGCGTTTACGACGTTTCCTCCAATTTACAGTACCTACATTTTGAAATATCCTTATATACAACAAGGGATTAATAATCTTAGCAAGCAGTGAATAAAACATGGGCTTGATCCATATAAAAATCATATTTGAGGCTTTAGGCAATTTCATTCTGATGTGATCAATGTGACGTCGGAAAACTAAAGACTAATTTGATTTTCAAAGTCAAATGAGTCCTTTGAAGTTCAGTCGACGCATCAGAAAGCAAGTTGGTAGAGCTCCGCTACAAACTCGAAGCTCCGGTTTCATTTCATCCAAGTTTCAGTGCATTAATTTTGCAAGCAGTAATTACAAGTCTCTAGTCGGCGCTTCCAGTTCGCATTAGTTTAGCCGTTGTCTTCGCAGCACACCCGACCCGCACCGTCTTAAATAGCCGGTTAATTGACGATTACCTCCACAAACTTGTAGGCTCAACCGTTACGATTTAATCGAAAACCCATAAATGCTATTAAGACGGGCATATAATTATAACCTTACCAAGTGTATCTCTCGTTGGTAATATACCTAACAATTAACGGACACATTTAAGACCAAACTTCTGCACATCGATGCTAATAATACCTATATTATGCATATACCTACTTGTGGGCATCTATAACATGCAGGTGCGGAAGTGACATTTGTTTTATCATTACGATATTTCATTATCGTTAATTAAAAAACGATAAAACTTTAAATTTGGGTCTCAATGTCATGATGTCTCATACCTGTACCGATACACGATAATATTTAACCTATGTAATTCTTATAGTTGAAGTCTCACATCACTACATAGTATAAAACAAAGTCGCTTTCCGCTGACCCTATGTCCCTATGTATGCTTAGATCCTTAAAACTACGTAACGGATTTTGATGCGGTTTTTTTAATGGATAGAGTGATTCGAGAGGAAGGTTTTATATGTATAATAATATATGCGCGGGACGAAGTCGCTGGCAAAAGCTAGTATTACTATAAAACACTTCATAGGATGTCACTGTAGCACAACAATATTATGCAATGTAACATACCTATTACGTAAACGTCAATAGTTAATAGTGAATACCTAAAACAATTGGTTATCTTCACACCCATTAATTAATAGCAAATATCTAACATATCGATAAACTTTTTTTCTATTCCTGATTACTAAAGCCATCGTTCCATATACTAAATATATTTAAATTCTTGTTGAGACATTTGATTAAATGGAAAAAATTTCAAAAATCTGCTATGTATCTACATTTTAAAAACCCTTTTATTGTTTCACTGCTGAACACGGGTATTCTCTCATAATAACAATTGGCAGACATTAAAATATAAATTACTGCAGTCCTCGCAGAAACGTTACACATACAAGAGTGCAAACTTTTATCTATTTTTATAAGATTCAGCTATTTCCTTATCAGGTTATACTTATGTCATACATACAACTAAGAATTATTGTCACATAACGCAAATATTCTTAATAGAATAAGCTACACAGTGTGCGGGTGAGTACGGGATAATTGAATAGCCTGCCTCCCACAGAGCTGGGGTACGGTAGTGTCGAATAACCTTTTATTCGCTAGCTATAATAACAAAATATGTAAAGATCATAGCCAGTTTATAAGAAACTGTGTAAGCGGCCCACTTTACCACTTGTGTATATGAAACACTTTATAATTACAATAATGGACGATGAGACGTACTCGTAATGCTTGCATAGCCTGTAATTTGAAAAACTAATTACTTTTTCTACACTTATCTATGTATAAAACTAATTTCAAACATTACAGCTGTTCTTGCAGTCTGCTTGTCTGAACGTAAATCTAACAATGGGCTGAAACTTTTGAAGTATTGTAATAAAAAATATGTACTCTCCGCTAGTAGCTATATCTATGAACTCTTCGAGTTTCCAATGCAAGCGAAAATGCCGTGGCCATCATTATTAAATCCTCACTTTTATAATATCGGTAAGCTATCTAAAATATTCAAATATAATGCTGTCTGAAATTTATTTTGAATATTAATAAAATAAACATTTTAGTTCTACTTAAGTCAATTAATTCAATTCTTTATACAAATGCATAAAAGTTGATAAAAGAATGTTTTTAGTTTTATGACCGTTCAAGTTTTATAATCAGATCGGCCAATATTTCAACGGTGAGGCTGCGCCCGCGTCGCTGTCGCTGACCATTGCCACAAAAATGATAAGTCATAAAAACAACGTCACGGAAAACGATCGGAATATTAATTCATGTCGTAAAATATTTATTGCATATAAATCCTTGAGCCTTTACCTACGCTTCTCGTCATAAAAAGATTATTTATGCCTGACAAAGTAACATTTTCGTATGTTACCGAAAATGTCATACGGAGGCTTTATCAATAAAGTAGTTTACAATTTATGACGGCGCTAGTTAGGACCTAATACGCTCTACACCACAATGCACTTAAGTCGAATCAACATTTGATAAGGATCTTCTAAAACAAAAATTGGTCGTTAATAGTAGATTATAAATATTTTACAAAAAATCTTATTTCTTCCTAAAATTTCTTATTTAGTTACGACAATCAATATCGTATACTACACTTTATACACTTTTTAAATTCATAGTGCTGAATTAAATTACAATAAATACAAACTTATAAAAGTAAAGATTTTAAAATCACTGTCTATAACGGTGAACGCAACATCGTAAGGAAACCTGCACGCACATCTAAAGTAATGTAGCACCTTAATTAAAGGCATAATATACAAACTTATAATGTTTCTAAGATCAGTTAAGTCTGCTAATCCGCACTTAGCCAGCGTGGTAAGCTAACACCTAAAACCCTCCCACTTTGAGAAGAGACCCCTGTCCAGGAGTAAACCAATAAAATGGTAGGAAAAATTTTGCTTTGCGCCATATTGACAATATATAAAATATTTTTTTTTGTAAATAAATATCCTTAACAAGCATGAACGAAATTTTAAGCCACAAATTGCAATTTTAATCGTACACTTTTTTAAATCAAGTAACCGAAACAAACCGTGAGAAAGTTACGAATACATGAATCTCTGATAAATATTTCAGATATAATTCCAAATGTAAATCCTCAAATTCATGCTTGAGAATTTTATTTACGTCTCTATACAAAATATCTTCCACTGAACATGAGATGTTTCTGCTATTTATGTTTATTTAAATAAATTCAGATTCAATGGCATGATTAGTAATACATAATGTACCTTTACGATAATGTTAGTTATTTTTACCGATCGTATGCAAGATTTTGATAATTGGAGACAAATTTTGCTGAAATATAGATTGTTTTCAATGGTCAATATTCCTTTATGGTTATTACAAAAAAAAACCATGTTACAGTACAAAAAACCTAAAGCGTGTCTATATGTATGTTTTGAGTTTGCTTTTTTCTTAACCTTCAATATATTATAATACTTAGCCTATTACCGAAAGAGAATTACCTAAAGAGAACCTTACCTACCTTAATTTTGGTAATAACTTTTATTTAAAAATTTGTCGAGATATTTTAAAGCTATCTTTCTCCCCTTTTTATCTGGCTTTCAAAGCTCTGTCACTTTCATTCCACCAGGTTAAATAAACAGGTTACATTTTTATTTGACTTGCAGCCAGATTTATACCGGAAATAACTAGTTATACAAATTTCTTTATCTTTAGTCATTTAAACGTAGCCATGAAACGTAACTTTTAGTTTTTCTATTTATCTTATAGTAATTATTTGTTCAATGTATTTTCTATTACATTCTACGGTCATACGTTCAATGTGGCCTTTACTTGAAGGCACTAACCTCTTTAAATCGGAAAACGGTTACAACACAGTATAACACACTTGGAACTGATGCATAAAACCGTTCTTATTTATCTGTAAATGAGTTCTTACAAGTTTACACAACCCCTGATCTTAAGAAACAGCCCGAGGTCACAAACCGGTTGACATATAATCCGGAGGTCTCCGGACAATAGAGATCGCTGAATTACATGCTCACAGCATGTAAATCGGTATTCATACCTGCGCATGCGCTTTGTTTATTATAAACAAGTCATCCTTGTCTACACGTGAACGTGTTTTATTAAAAATGGTACACTGATCAACAGATAAACGTGTGGAGATAGCTTTGTTATCAACGTTACCTATTCGTCATAGCTACTGTATATATACATATATATTGCGCGTTAAAAACCGGAACACAGGAAAGCTAGCACTGCTGATTACCGACAAATGCATAGTTACAGAGATAGTGCAGGAGCGATAGTGCTTGCCAATTGAAGAGTTTACATGAAGATCTGAAACATAACTTCAGAATGAAATGAACGAAAATCCAATGTTTGGTTTAATAATAATAACACTACGCTATTAGTTATAACGCATTATAATAAGTACCTACTAGACAAAAGTTGGAACGACTGCGAAAATTTCCATCCAAATCCTATATTATTGAACATTTATTATCCAGAACTTAACTTCACCTTACATTAACACTGCTGAGTCGATTAAATATTTTGAAAATTTCATACAAAAATAAACATGACCTAGCAAGTTTTAAAGCACATGCTATTAAAATAAGGGATTAAAAAACATTGTAGTAACATCGTGTAGGTGGTAGCAAAATGTCGACGCAATAATAACTAGTTAATTACAAAATAAATGTAATTTTACAATATAATAATGGGCGGCGAGTGTTTCATGGTCACCAATACGGGTTTCGCAAACATAATAAAAGTAAAAATGTCTAATACACAGTCTGTAGATACAAAGACTATAACTATTAATTACTTAAGTCATAAGATTCTTATTACATTGTAAAATATATGAAATATTTAAATAAAAATCAAAAAAGTATAGAGAAACTCTTAAGATAATACTTAGTTTTATTTATGGTATAGGTATTTAGCGTTCCAAATTAAATAAAAGGCAAATACAATAAGTTTGCGTTTAATTTCGACATAAATAATTTGCCTACTCACTAGTGTCTACGTTGAATGTTGTAGCGAGAAGATATGGAAACACGAAGATGGCTTATCTAATAGAGCCTGCTGCTTACGGGTCGATTTAAAATTACAATAAGTGTCGCCCGCTACAGCCACAGCACTGATAAAACTTCACGCGCGAAACTCTACATAATCTTTGTACAGTCCAGTTTTACGTGTAAAGCGATAAGTGATTTCTGCGAGTTTTGTTTTACCTCTATTTTATGATATGATCATTATTTCAACATACATAACTTTCGAACTCTTTTCGTAGCACAGAAGGTGTGATTATTTCATGGACCGGTAATAAAACATTTTAAAATGAAATTTAGCGAAAAAATTTGTAAGTTTCTTAAATTAGTAGGTGCTCATGATAATATATTCTAGACTTAATGTAAAATACTTGTCGTTATGTCTGACATATTTATATCGATCATGATTTTATCCGGTGGAATAAATTATAATTTCTAATACATTAATTGGGTTTAAACTAAATTACAGTTCGAAAATATTATAACAATTATAGATTTTAGACCCAGGTGACCCAATGGTGTGATTTAAGTGGCTTTTTAGATTGTTCTATAAACACTATGATATACATTGGGACTATTCAAAACAAGAGCAAGTAGGCACTTTATAGATAAACTTGCTTCATCCTACTGTACTTTACTTACCATCGCGTCAGCTTGTCGTCAAATGCAAGTCTATTATAACATACTAGTTTAACTTATGGCACATAAATAAAAAATATCCACAACGCATATGAATCACCTACTTGTAGAACCATTAAATTATAGAAGTGCGATTTGATCTCGAATTCAATTAAATAAATCAATTGAGATAAAAATGTTTAGCGGCCATTTAAATATAGGCAAGATTTTGATGAAATTTTTTATAAGTACATGTTATATTTGTAGTTAATTATGTTGATATAAAACGACAAAAATATCGTAGAATTGCAGAAATGTTCTTTCAAACACATTTTGTAGTTGGTACGACACGCGCGCCACCTTATGTAAATGATTTGTACTATAAAACCGTCGCGCAAGTGCAAACAATATGTTGAAGTTTTTTCTTAATCGGGTCAACGATATGTGCAGCGCATAAAATAGGAACAAAAAGTGATCTTATAGGAGCATATTAGGTTATAGCATAATATATATCCGATTGAAATAATTAAATAATAAATATCCGTGATCGGTTGCTAAACCACAGACAACATGTAAATAATGAGTTGTTTAATAATAAATGAAAGTGGTCTTCCGGGGCAGTAGCAGTAGGTAGCTACATCATTACTATCGCGAAACAATTGGTTTAAAAAAAATATGTTTCGATTTGAAAGGTGGGGTTGCCAGTTGTACCTATAAGTACTAAAAGAATCTATCTCAGTCCTTCAGAGGAGTAAATTCATCCGTGACTAATTGCAATTAGGAGAAATCGGTATCTACCAATTAATGCTAACTCTGCACTCATACCTATTAATTTATTCTAACTGGGCCAACGTATACTGACAATTTTATTTCTATAGTCCTGTTTATCAATGAATATTTAAACTATTAGTTCTGTTGGCTAATAGGAACTGAATTTAATGCCACTAATAGTCTTACTACTAAACTAACTAACTGTTCGAGGTTGATAGGACATTGACGGTATCAGTCACTTAAGATTGCTGCATTCTTGTTTACTAATTTCTTTATATCATAATAAAAACGGCTATAGTCAAAAAAATCCTATTAACAAGATAAATTATTCTATTAATAAGATAAAATTAGCTTAGGTGCTGGCTTAGTTTAGTATGACCCCACGTTACCTAATCCAGAACGAACTAATGCGCATTTTATACGGAGCACTGTTATATGGGTATCTACCAGTCAATTTATTAATAATTTAAACTTGAACTATTTCATGTTAAACGGAAAATAACTCAATATCTACCTACTGATGTTTAATTATTAGATTAGGTACGTAGCAATAATTAACACCACAACAAGAATAGCTACCTAACTGCCCATCAGCAGTAGAATTTCATTAATTTTAGATTATTGCCATTATATTAATGACACTGGTCGCTTTTAATCCTGCAATTAATAAAAGTACATGAAACATAATAAATATACGTTTAACTTTGAATATTTGCACTTTAAGTCGTAATTAAATTATCACATTTGTGTTTTAAATCACGTATTATTGATAAAAAAGTAATGCAATCCCAAAAAATTTTTTTATTAATATCCATGAATAGGTATATGAACAATTTATATATAGGTAATAAAGAAACAGTTAAAATTATCACATTGCCATGTTGATAATTTGAACTATTAATTTACATTTTCTTATAATTTAGTACTTAGGAAGGAAGATACTTCAAATTTATATTTTTGTACAATAGTCTTCGATTCGCAATGATATTTATCTATCTGTTTTAAATGCAATGCCTGCTCCCATTAGAAGTATTATTATCATGAGTTAATAAGTTTCTTATAAGCTTTTTTTTCATTTTGTCAATAGCACTTTTTGTAGGTAAATGCCTACCGATATCGCACCATATTTTAATCTTGCCATATACCGAGATGGCTTTTAGATTTGTATGTATGTGTCGAGGTTGATTAGTTGATCAAATAGGTTTTTCTGGTTTTTTAGTGATCCTTCAGTGAATTTTTGACCCATTTCTCCATGTTTTAAAAAAAAAATTAGTACGAGTAGTAATCAAATTTTCCCCACCTTTTCCCTTAAAATTGTTTTAAGATTTAAGATCCTTACATTATTTCAACTTATAATTCATTAATCCCCATTGATGTCCCACTGTCCCATCGCGTGGTTGCGTGGTACGTGTGTGTAATGTGTGTGTGTATTTGTGGTTCCAGAGCAGTGGCGGCGGTTGCCGGTGCGGTAGGCGCGCGCGCGCACCGCGCCCGCCGCACGCCACTGCTTTGGATGTCTGGAACGCCTTCGTCTACCCGGTATGCGAGAGTGACGCCTGAGCGTGGACTCTGTTGTATCAAATAATATAAAGTTGCATATTAGAAGTCACTTGCTAATATTATATCTAATTACTTACCTATATTTAATTTTGTCCCAAATACCAATAACAATTCGATGGCCCATAATATTTTTGATTCTTTTAAATATCTACGCTGTCATGCTAAGCTTTTTGTATATTTCTCGTTCTGTTAATGCTCATTTATATTTATATTTCTTGTTACAACTTCCTGCAATCGATTTATTAATCAAAAAGATAGTCAAGAGCTTTTAGTGATTATTTGCTTTAAACTAACTTTTAATATTTCTGTAGATACCTACATATTTTTTATGATAAAT
>DWDX01003030.1:0-13892 GCA_018245675.1 Agara michaeli | reverse complement strand
GTGGAGGTGCGTCGGATGGAGAACGAGCCGTGCCAGCCGCGCGCCAAGTCCAAGACTTTCAACGAGATGCTGGAAGAGAGGTGAGTGCCGTCAACAATTTGGATGAACTCGGACGAATTTCAGTTTGTAGAAATGCTATTTAGGTTAGTTAATTCAGACTAATTGTTTATATAATTTATACAGTTGGTTTAGTATATCAATATAAAGCTGTATCTTTCATATAACCAATATTAGACTGTTTCCCTAACAGCAGTTAACGTAAATCAAAAGAATCAATTCATTCCCACACGTATCGTGAAGTGTAACGATTCGTTTTTATTTTTTGTTCTTGTTATTACGCATAATATTAACGGCTACGTCATTAATATTAAGCTGATTTGCATTCGCATGTGCGATTTCAAATCGCACCTTATTAAACAGCTTTGTCATAGTTGAGTCACCAGATATCCGCGGATGGAAATAGCGTCAGCGGTAGGTGTTTTATTTGTTTATTCAAAATATACGTTTCCAGAGTTGTGTTATGTTGAATTATTAGGGAGATTTATAGCTTTATAAAGATCCATTAGCCAATGACGTCCGGTAATGAAGTATCGCAACGAGTGCTGTAATATCGGGTAGTAAATCAATCATTTATGCAAGCCAGTCGCCCTGTTATTACGTTATTGCGTTAGGCGCATTACCGATTAACCGCGGCTCGTAATCGAGTTCTCGGAGGGCGATTATCCCATAGAGTAAAAGAGGCCGAATTCTTAGAATTATATTAGAAGCACCGATGTTGTGCGCGCAGCTAAAGGTCATACTGTTACTTTTCCATAAGCGACATTTATGAGGTAACCTTATAAGACGCTGAAACCTAGGTAGCGTAGTGTTTTAGAATTGTCAATCTCAATGTTAATAAGATCAATTATATCCATTTAAAAATGTTACTTAGACATCCAGTAATGGAAAACAAAGTAATTAGTGCGGTAAATTCCTTCTGAAAATAAACAGTTTCAATTTTTTTGTTTAAATTCAAGAACAACGTTAATGTAATAACAAATTCAAGACAGTTTGATATAATACGTGTAAAGGCTATGGTAGCTGGTCTATTATTTAAAGAATTCTTACACTTTACATGCAAACATTGACCTCTTGGTCTCCCATGATCGTGTGTCCCGGACAGGAAATCTACTTTCTTCGGGTTACATTACGTCCGTCGCGCTCGGTGGTCACGCGCCGACTGATCGTGTTACAGCGATGGCCACTCGCTACGGTCACAAGGGATTATATTTTTTACCCGCCGATATCCGAGAGCTAATAACTCCTTAATAAATTTTAACAGACTACAATCTGAATTAGTATTAAATAATATGCTGTGATTTACTATTAGAATCCACTAATTGGTGTTTAAAATTAGCAAAACTGGATTCGTATTTGATTGCACTGGAAGCACATTACTTTCCTGTTGATTTGCAAACTTTTTTACTGTAGGAACTTCTGACTAGAAATTGTGTATATGTTACCTTGAGCGGAGGTAGTATTAATTAGTATGCGTGCTATTAGAGGTTGTTTCTTCAAGCCTGATATAGTTGCACCTAGTATACACGTGGACCATCTACATATAGAAATATCTTATTGTTCCGCAATGAACCGACCGGCTGATAACTAATAAGAAATGTTTAAAGAATACTCTGTCCTTACTGTTTCCTGAATGAACTCTGATACCTTTCGTTTCTTTTCCCTGCGTTTCCTGTCGATTAACATTCTCATTGAGCTACTGAAATCGATTATGTTTTCCGCGTTCATTCATAAACGGAAAATGAGTAGCAAATACGACCGGTTTCACCGACATAATGCGATTAATACGCTTTAGCGATATTACAAATATCACTCAGCAAACATGCAACAACGTCACGCGAACCCGTTCTTAGTGACTTCTCACACTACTAACTCGTCGGCTAATATGGCTACTTTTACCCACAATATCACGCAAATTTTATGGTTTTCACATTTATGTTATGTCGCCAGTGACCAGAAAACTTGTTTTGAGAAATTTTTAGACGAATAAGCATAAACTTTGGGCTATCGTTTTTTCATATGTTGTATATACGTAAAATATAGACAAACACTTTGAAATCTGTAATATAACATTTCCAAAGTTAATTCTTAATCTATATGTGTATCTGATATACTTTATCTGTATGTAATGTGTATGTTTATCAACATGTGTAATATCTGCTACACGAGAGTGATTTAGGTTATTTTTAATGGTAAATAATATTTTTTGAAGCCAACAAGAACTTCGTGTGCAGTCACTTGAATAGACTGAATAATTATATTTTTCGTCTGTAAACTGTGTTACATACGTCCGTTGTGTAAAATATTTATGTTCATGATCCAATCTACGTACACTTAAACAGGTCAAAGTCGTGATTCTTTGACCGTGAACATATTACGAATTATGCGAGAATTTTAAGTTGTATAATCATTATATCACATTCTTGTTCAAACAAGTTAGCTCGATGAAAAAAGTTTGAAATTGAAACAAATACATAGCGTTGCAACAGGGCTGTCCTACGTCTACAAAATAGGTCCGATACTGGCTGTTACGTGAGTCAAGTCTCGTAATTGGCATGTAATGTACATATGTACGTATGAAAAGAGTGATGAACGTAGAAGCACAACAGGTCTGCAAGGAAAGATACGTTTGGCACTCGGTGCTTTCTGCCTACTCCGTCAGCTATCAGGCGTGAAGGTATAACAAGAACGATAAAAAACACACAACACGTAATCCGCGAACATGTTGCAACATCAACGCCATATTTGTGAAATAGAACAAGCGCTCGTTGAAGTGAATTATGTCACAGTTAAGAGTGCATCTATATCTTTGATCAGATACGAAATGTGGGTAAGTGGGCAGGCGGGCGGCGGATTAGGCAACTGCGGCGCGATTGAAATAGATTATACTTTGATGACAACTCATACGGTGTGCGTGAGAGGTTGCCGAGAGTGATGTTGCCGCCACCGATCGCTTGTACAGCGATGCATCATGTGGAACGGCTTCGTTCTAAGAATAGCTCGAAATGCCACGCGAAACTACACGGGACGCGTGTACATCCTCTGTCAATTGTTGCAACTCCTGCAATTAGACGCCGCCCGCTCTGGAATGTTACAAGGGCGGTCTATATTTATGCAGTTTGTATAAACGCATACGTCCTCTCATATTTATGTGTCTATTTTAAAGTTTACGTTTGATACTTAAGTGTAAGGTTTTGTATATTATATTTCTAGCTGGGCTTCGCGGTTTTAACCCGGTAGATTTCGATCCCATGGGAATGTCAGGATAAGATAGTTTGCTTTATAATTTCCTCTACGTCCCGGTAAACGTCCCACGAAAATCGGTTCAGCCGTTCCAGAGTTTGGTCTTGACAAACAGAAAGACAGTTAAAAATTTAAGAAAGCTTGTGTTTTAGTATCCCGTAAATAACTATAAGCACTTGAGCAAATGCAGTCGGTTTCAACTCACGGACAGACACTTGAACTTTATTTATATGTATAAAAATCTCCAATCGCCTGTCAGTGATCCCGTAGAACCAAAATAGAACCACAGAACCGAAATAACGCGACGCTGCATGTGTGTATTAAGTAAAATTAAAACCAAAAAAATTGCAACGCAGTTGCTTAAACACAAACAAGGAACTAATAATAATTAATAAATACAACATAATCCATACAAACAAATATAATACGTATAATATATTCGACGAATAAATTAGAATGTAATTGTAACAAATATGAGTCTACTGTTTATATAGGCTACGCAGTGGCGACTGCTCGGGTGTCGCAAATGCCCGTAGCGACGGTGACCACTCACACATCAGACCCGTTTGCTTGCTAGGCTTATTGAATTAAAAAAAATATTGAATACCTATTTTAATATCGAAACAATTGTACGTTTTCACGCGCTACCCAGAAATGTGAGTAAGCATCGCTGTTACGTGAACATTGCAGTAACAACCGTTAGAACTCACTACAAAAAGTAGAACAAGTGTTTCGATACAAACGTAACTAGGTGATAGTCCTCGATTGACTTCCATGTATCATATGTTGAATACGTAATAATTTTCAGGGTAATAAATTGCAACATATTAGACAGATCCCGTGCTATGGTGACCGGAACTGCTGATGCACATGTACATGTAATAAATAATAATAATGCAAATTAAACAATTTTACATCCAGAAACTGTACAAATATTTGTCGTGGGTTCGATTCTCATCCAGGGCAAATATTTGAGTCATGAGCGAGCCATATTTGTTGTCTCGGTGTAAAAATATCTATATGTATATATATTTAAGTATGTATGTAGAATTGTTTTTATTGTAAGGCAAAGCAAGACTCTGTCTAGTTTAGAACCTTTAGGGTCGGATAGGTGTGTGTGATTTGCTTTAGATATTATTACTGTCGTGATCACAATGATATTTCAATGTTTTATAAATGTCTAGGCTATGTTGACCGTCAGTTATTAAGGGGCACGCAGTATTATACGTGCGTTTAATAGTCATTAACAACTCATAATGCAATATATGCAATGAACGTAATTGCAACATTTTGCAATGCAACCGAATATTGGCGTCATGTATTACATTTAAATCTACGCCACCTAACGACAAGCGGTGATAGTCGGTTTGGATTTCAGTACCTCACTCCGTTTGCCAGGTTCATATCCTGAGCTACGTCCGACTTAAGAAAATCAGGTACGTTTCCCAACTTATAATATTAAATGTCACGCGCTAAAACAATGCGTTAAAAGCTAGTTAAAATAACTATATTTCATAACAACAACAACAATAACATACCGTCACTCCAGGTCCCTAACGGGGTAAGCAGAAAGCATATTTATTTGCTATATTTCACCGTTTGTGATATAGTTAAGGTTGCAGAAAGGTGACTGTAAACCGAGGACGGAGCCATGGATCCAGGCTATTGATGGTGATGTGATTTGATAAATTTTAGTATTCAATCGCCGTCCAGAGCTAGCCTCGCTATACCGTGTGCATCATGCGATAGGCGGCTAGGTCATAGGACGCACGAGTACCAGCAGTAATCCAATCGCGCAATATGCCCTTGTTTGTGTTTACCTGAGCGAATACGACTCGATATGAATACTAACATAACATCTTTAAGGGCATTCCTGAGCTATCTAGATCGCCGTCTTTCGATTAAGACTTGTGGCCTCGTGTATGGAGAGTAAAGGATTTATTTAATTCTGATCGGAGAACTATTTCACCTGATGCTGTTATCATGTGGATTAGGCTTCTATTTGATTGGGAGAGCTACAGCCTGGTATGTTTAGTATCATTGGTAAACATCTCGTGGAGATCGACAATATTCATATACCTTAATAAATACATATTTACTTTAGCTAAGCAAATTGGCTAAAAAAATGTTTTGTTTTAGCGTAACGATACATTAGTTTAGGTATATAAGGTATTCTCTGGTTGCATTATTTGTCATGAAGAAAGAGCAATTGCAAATACAAATACATTCAAAGAAATTGTGACTTAATGACGACTTCGTTGACAGTCTGTCGGTGAGTCGTGAGAATTTCCCAATTGGAAACGACCAAGTCATCAGATACAGCGCGCGGGATTAGAATATGATCCCTTTCGCGCAGACCGCACGCGGTCGCTGGACCGGTACCGGCCGCCCGCAACTGGGTCGTAGTTTACCTTACGTCTACACTCGGCATCCCTATGTAAACTTGATAATTACAGACACTTTTATAACATACTAGCATTGCCCGCGGCTTCGCTTGCGTCACAATATTTTTCCCGCGTATTAAAATGGTTACTGTGGCTCAATTTTAAAAAATAAACATATACCATCGCGGGCTGCTTTATAGGTTTTTTTAATGTTCAATGTTTTTGTAGAACATTGTTTTTATGTTTCTCATAAATTTGAGTCCAGCGCACGCCATGTAAGCGTTCGGGAAGCCCATTTTTGGCGACCTTTTCGTAAAATAATTAAATTCCTGGAAAAACTTTTAAAAAAATGGGAGAAATAAGCAGCATATGTTCATCCCAAGACCCTCAAGTATCTCTATATGAAATTTCATCACAATCGGATTAACGGTTTGGCCGTGATAACGTCACAGACAGACAGACAGACATACAGAGTTACTTTCGCATTTATAATATTAGTATGGAAGTATGGATACTGAACTTATAGTCGTTATAGTTTTAACTTATTTTATTCACATCTGATCCCAAGTAATGAGAGCCTGTGCTATGATAACGAGGATCAACCTACAAGTAGCTCAACAATAGAATAAATATATAAATGACGCGGCTAGGTTGTTTTGTAGTTAGGTTAGGCTGTACAACATTTATTTTACTAGTACATCATTAATATTAATCACTCCACGTTAAAAACACTTATGCATTATTAGTAAGTACATCGTCTATTACAACACGTAAATTATCAAAAATTATGAAGCTAAAATTCACGTAATTCTCGAGTGCACAGTCGCTGTGCTAACGGCACTGTCAGTCTTTATTCCACGGTCATTAAACAACACTAAACGCAGACTAATCATTAAATAAAATCCACATCTGTGGCACCGTGTATTATAAAATTGCATTATCATTTTGCAGTGTCGTGTCCGACATCTCGTCAAGTGCGATCAAATACTGCGAAATTCACTCGCGATTCGTACAATTACGTCGATCTCGTGTGAGGTAATATTATATTACCGTAACAACGTTCGAGTGTCGGAGCGCGCTGTGGCAAGCGTTTCTTAATGGCTTGACTCGTTGAAAAGAAATTGTACTGTACGTGCTCAGAGCAACATCTATTTTGATGTTTGTTTAGTATTTCTGCAACCCGGCGACCGTGCTAGACGTTTGTATAATGTAACCTATACACGGCATATGTAATAGCAACTAATCCATGATTATAAGGTAAAGTAAAAGTTAATAATTGTTACGTTTTTATTCCATTTATCTCCAATTTGGTTTAGAGAAAATTTGTATTCGGAAAAAATGCATGAGAGCGCTTGGAATTCTTACTTCATTCAATCCCAATAAAATTAAAATAAGGAAGGAAAGGAAAATGTTTTTTTTTTCATTGTTCAGCATGAACACGAAATTGCAATTAAGAAATAGAAGGTACTATGTAATGTTAAAAAAATGACAAGATATATCAGGGGAACTCGAGAAGATTGTCAGCTATACACACGTAACGCTCACTTACTCAATCACCTTCCGTTCCTCTTGCTTTTCACACAAGCGTCATACATATGAAATCCAGATCCTAAACGCGCGTTTAGAATTCGTTCGTACGGTTTTATCTAGTCGAGAATCCAACCCGGAACTCTGCAGCTGCTAACGTATTCACATACAAATCACATTGCCCGGTATGGAATAGTTTATGACACTGCGATGTTACGACATGCGAATTCCTTTCTTCGCGGAGCCGCGGCCGCCACGAGTCCCCAACACAATGGGCAATTGAGCGACATAATCCCATGCTCATTGCACAGTTTCGCCATGTTCCCATGCGCGATGACACCCGCTGATAACGCGCGATTAGGGTTTCCTCTGAGCTAAACTACGCGTAGATAATAGTCGTTTGTTTTATGGATTACTCGTTTGTCTTTGTCACATTTATTGCAGGAAACATTTAGACAACAATAAATTATAACAAATGGGACAATTTAAAACGCGGCTATCCGATTCCCAGTTAGGCAATTGACTGCTGGTGTTATGGTAATTTCAACTGATAGACATGCATACATACACGATATAATGCTTACTGTAGATTTATTTTGAGTGACTTTTGAGTTTCACTCTATAACTGTCCCCGTCTCATACCAACAAGAAAAATGCAAACCTAACATACCAACAGCATGCCACGTGACGCTGCAAAATAGGTATAAAACAGTTGAAACAAAGTTGATGGATTATCGTCATCAATAACAAATGACGTTCGAACAAGCGCGCAGTCAGTGTACATATTGGTTTCCAGTTTGAGACCAATTAGAACAAATTAAACACAGACGATCGGACAGTGGTACCGAGTGACATTTAACCCGCAACCCGCTTTCTCGGCCCAACAACAGCAACAATCGAATCGCATAGAAAGCGCCGCCTCGATCGGTCACAATTACCCCGACGTCTGTCCGTCCGTTTGACGCAGTCTGCCAACCTCCACTTGTGTTTGTATAAAAATTTTCAAAGCGATTGCGCTAATTTCACCTTATAAATCAACGTCTCCCTTCACCGATGTTTTCTATAGGTTCGGTCGTATTTTTTCTTCTTTTTTTTAAGGAAAGGTTTTGTTTGTCTTAAGGTTCTGTCACGACCATGTCATCCCTAAAGAAGAATAACAAAAAAATAACAATCTAGCATCTAATTTTTCAGGTAGCTTATTACATTATCATTACTTTAAAAGTAATACAATAGGATTATACATATAATACACGAAGTAAATTTTACCAATTTCAAGTACGTAACTCAGTATAAAAAGATACAGTATTTCTTTACTCTATATGTGGAATCCTAATTTTCTTAAAAAGTGGCTTCTTAACCAATGGCTGAACGAATACCGCTAACACATCAGTAGAGAGATTGGAAGTAAATAGTAAATATACACCGGGAAAAATATGTCATAAAATGATATATTAATTTACGAATGTAATAGATTTAACTCCATTTGACTCGTTAATTACATTTGATACTTCAAGCGTAGCTGTCAGTCGCACGTGAAGGAGGGAAACCCTTGTGTAATGAAGGTAGAAAGTGCCCTGCGACGTGGCAATTACACCCCGAGCGGTAATGATGGCGTCGGATAGAAAGCGATCATGGTTTTTTGCCCGCGAACTGTCCGATTTCCATCTCGCGCGCTGCCACTGGCGGTCTGATGAAGTGATTTTATGGTGTCGGGGAAATCGTTACACATGCCATGCAATTACCATATGGGTACGGCGATTTATGAGGGATGCCGCGAACTAACATGTCAAATGGTAGCAGATAATTTTACCGGTATCATAAACCTTAAGGGCTTCAGTTGACTAGTATCGGTGTAGTTTTTCTTCTGCATATAATTTGAATTCAAATTATTTTATTCATTATAAGATGCATAACGACTTACGAGTACAGTTAATGAACGACATTTTTTATGGCTATCTATACAATTTGATACCACGCAGAATAGGCCAGGAAGGGAGATAAAAGCTACCGCAAAATTATCCTTAACATACAAGTAGGGTCAGTGGCGCAACATATTGGTTGTAAAAATATAAGCAACTCATTAAACATTATGCACTTTTCCATTACAAACATTCTTACGCCTTGTGTGAACATGATTTATACATATTTATTAACCAATTGAAATGTATTCTCTAACCAAATGTTTGGACTGAACACTACAATTTCAATTTCAACTCACATCCAATCAGTGACAACATTATTACGACGTTTCTGTAAATGTTTTCAACATATTAAAATGTCACACACATCCGTATGCAAACAGCAGCAAATAACGAATGAAATAGTACAAATTCATAAAGCGCACCTCGTAAAAATAGACAGAGACAGCAGCATTAAAGACAGAGACATACATAGATAGATACATTAAAGCAGGAAGCGTGTATAAAACGAATGCATCACTTTTACAAGTCAATAACGTGAATAAAACAAACACGAGAGCCGCGATGTTCCCCGCGCGGAGGCCGGGGTGGCACGTAACATTTCTTGTTGCGATTCGATATAAAGCATTTCAACATCCGACTCGCTATCATGCCATTATGATAGGTCGCCATAAAAGGCCACAATCCGAATAATATTTAGACCTTATTTGTTCATGGACGTTGGTCCGAAATGAGAGCGGGAAGCGATTTTATCCACGTTACAATTTTTTTTTTTGCATAATTGTTGAACCGTTTTTATCTCTCAGTACTGAGCTATAACTCTACCTCTTAGCTGAGAGAGGACTGAATCATACCCAAGGTCATCGTTCCAATATGAATTGGACGCGAGAGAAACGAAGCGGACAGAGACAGAATGGTTACATATGTGTATAATTAACAAATGGGCAAACTCGTCCTATTTTAGTAGTCACAGTAGCCCGACGGATCCATATCCAATGTAGGATAGATCTTGACCATTATTTAAGTAAGTTGCTTCCTCTACTTTACACGCCTCGCTATATGCATACATAATGTCCCTACCTGTCTTTCATTTTCAATACAACAATCACGAACACTTCATGCCGATAAGCCAATGTTACTATGTTAAAGCAACACCAATCGTAAGTTCATTTAGTCCAATTATGATGTATTGTAATGTGTTTTTCTGAAGGAAAATATCGTGAGGAAAGCTACTAAGATTTCGTTATAATTCGGTGTGGCGTGTGAAGTCTGCTTAACCGCACTTGGCCAACGTGTTAGAGTCTGGTCTTATTTCTGGTCTGGCACCTTATTTTGAGTTGTGACCCGTGTAAATGGAATGAAACATTGTTGATGATTGCAATGTTTCTCTCATAACTTGCACAGCCATGCAAGTCTATACTAGTCTGAGATCCTACACGGTAGGAGTCTATTAGGAGCAGAATCGTGCAGGACAGATTTATCTTTTAATTATTACGACTGCATTCGCCCGCAACTGCGAGCTATGTAGTAATTGTTTTATTATACGACAGTATTAGAAAGAAATATATTTACGATTTTATTACTCCTGAAACGAGTTATATTCCTATACCTGTATTTATAGTCTGTTATTACTACGAACATGTATCGGGTTCTCCCTCTTTTGCCTTTCAATTATTATCTTTTGTATGAATATTTCAATGTTTTGCTGTTGGTGTTAACTTTGTTGGTACATTATTGTATAAAAAATAGATAAAACAATATGCAAAGTAAAAAGGGCGCGGTCATTACATGGACGCAAAAGTAGTCGACAAATTGATATCTGATTTTGATAACAAAAGGTAGATAGGTATAGACCTATCTGTATCAAAAACTTGACTATTGACTTTTCAAAGAAAGCAATTGTTATGCATTTAACAGTCCCAAAGAGATCCATTCTTGCCTTCAATCCTCGATGTCACTCCCGAGCATGATTCCAAACTCTAGTGCGGATTGGCTGAGTGTACAATTTGCAATGCAATACGGGAGATTTGCAATGTTAACGATTACGTAATCATTACCTATCCGCGCTTCGAAAAACGGATACCACTAATTGCGTCCCATGTAAACTGGACGTGTAGAATCGATTCTACAGTCCGAGTATACCGATCCATATCGATACATCGCGTTTAATACCTTCAATCACGCGAGCTAATTTTATCGGAATGTAGCTACTGCTGAACTTAATTGTAGATATTTATCGTTACGTATATGGGTTTATTATCGGCCGTTACCGTGTCTACGTAAGTTACTACTGGACTTAGGAATGTTAAAGTTACTGAGTATTGCAACGCCACCACCCAACAGCTGAGTTACTAAGTAAGCTTTAATACGATTATGTTATAACTGTTAAGGGATTTATGTGAGTAATATTAATCAGAAAATAATTTGAAGAATGAAGAATTAGAAAATGCATTTATGTAAAATATTGGTTCCGTTAATATTAGTCTTGCAAAAATCTAACCAAATAAACATTCATTCTGTCCGCATGTGGCAGCGCGTCTAGCCGTGTTCATATATAAAAGCATGACCGTATGTAGGCAACGAATGAGTCGCTTCATATATCGACACCTACTTCAAAATAGTGTTATTGTCGTAAAAAATATACGTGTACGTTGCAATCGTAACGCGTGCGGCGTGGGCTTCGGGACACGTCAGTTTTATTGCAGCGGCGGGCGTGGGCGGCCACGGTTTCCACGCGTCGCTTTGTCTCAAATGATGTAAACCGTTGGGCAATGTTTACTCGTGAATTACACCTCACGTGTACTTCACGTGCCGCACCGACGGCGAGCTGACTACGAGCGGTGGACGCGCGTTTTTAAAGCCGATGTTTAATGCGCTAAAGACTCGTCCTCAATTACGATGGTTTCCAACTTGGTTAACAGCAACGCAATATCTATTTTAATTAGAGTGATTCGATTAGTGTATAAAGTACTACTACTATAAGAACTATAAATAAAATAAAATATAATAAAATAATGGTATTCTGCACGCCCATTTTTTCCTTTTCTAATAAGAAAAATAAACAATTGTTACAATTCACATGCTTTACAAAACAGCCATGTTTTTATTTACGACAAAGGTTTTAGTTATCCAGTACGCTTTTATTGTTATTTGCTCGCCCAACTCGCTTCTCGGTACTCTTATATCGTGAAACCATTCCCTAGCTTATCTCGTGTGCGTGGGGTCACAAGGTCATGAATGTGATACTTGATTCTTAATATCACTTGAAGATTTTCTTTTTATTAAACCATGAACTCTACGTTCCATGAGTTCTACGACATTTCCTCACGAGAAATCTCAAACGTTTTTGTGTGATATTTTAATAGCGTAGCTGTAATCATTTCTATTTAGTAATCTAATATAAATAAATACAAAGTGTTTTTTTTAAATTTTATAGTTATTTATTTTAATTTATTCAAGAAAGTATTATGTTTGGTTGTTTGCGTGTTAATGTATAGCATTAAAAATGTGGAAACGAAAGTAATATGTAATTGTTCATAAAATTTTGTTAATATTTATATTATTTACAATATATACTTATATTAAAGATATACAAGATATATTTACCAAAAATACTTAACTCCCCACCACAGTTATGATGGTCTCCGCAGATTGCACACTCAAGAACTACGCACGATGTTGTATTAACGATGTTCATACTGTTAAATGTCAAACTTTTCAATGGTATACATCTACGAGATAATCTTAACACCGTGTCATTACCTTTCTTGAGTTCTCATTGTGCAATGTAATGAATGTAACCTACGTAAGAAATGTATCATTATTTTGGTTATCTGTCCTTTTATAATAATAATAATTAAGTACTCCATACATACAAAGTTATCGATCATGGAACTAAAAAAGATACATTTAATTGCCCGTATCTCTAAAACTAATCCCAGAAGTAGATTAACGATGTAATTATGCAAAAGCGTGTTGTGTTTGCGACACCGACACCGACATAATCGTTAGCCGCAAATGCCACCACCCGCTCCGCGTAAAGTCAGCTCAAAGAGTCCGGTGTCATCAATTCCCGCGCCGCATTCGGATATGAAAGCCGGCTTCAGCACAGTTTCCTTTAGTAATCGATAGGAATATACCACTAGGGTATTATATACAAGATATGTGTACATTTAAGGACATATTTCTAATTTTTCCCTAATTGGTGGTTTTCTTCTATGAATAATGTGCATACACATTTGGTTTCCCGCAAAAGTCTCGAATGATTTTCACGAAAATGTCAAGTTTAGAATTTCTTCGTTGAAGAAGTCTCTTTATAATAATGCTATTAAAAAATATATATATGTTGGTTGCGACCCCTCTTGCCTTCCACTGCTGGGCTCGGGTCTCCTGCAATTGCGGGAGGCCTTTCGGTTTTGTCCAAAACGTTTGGTTTTCACGAACATATTTTAGGTATGTATATATCTTATTGTATATATTTATAATGAAAATGTATATACGCAACGATAGGAAACCACCGAGCTAAGATCTTACTACAAGGTTGTGTAAACACTCGTGCGGATCAGCCCTAGCTCAGTGTCATATACGCATAAAGTAAATTAGTGTCACATGTACTTTGTTTAATCCCATGTGTCGTATCTTAAAAAGCCGGCCAGCTTCCGCCATGTCTAGTTTCCTTCGCCATATCGCGCGCCACGTTAGGAGACGAAAGCTAATGTCGCCGCGTATTTTCTTTTATTACCGTGTAATATAACGTGTGCGA
>DWDX01003029.1:0-13898 GCA_018245675.1 Agara michaeli | reverse complement strand
ACCGGACAGCTGATAAACATACATATATACATACGATATATTACTTATATAGATGTTTTTTTTCTTACGACCAGACAAAGAACAGACAAATGTGCTCATCACGCAAATGTTTGTCCTGGGTGGGAATCGAACCCACGACTTCCGGTTTTGCAGTCAGGTTCTCTAACCATTCGTCCACGAGGCCAGTCAACAAACAATATAAGCGACGTTTTTATACGACCCTTTTATTTGGTCCACTGCTGGTGGTGGTGAAGGTGCGCTGGTAAAGGAAAATTAGCTTAGAAATGTTATAAAAATTTGTAATATTGTATATCAGAGGTGTGTGAAAGTTGCCGATCCGGACTTTGCCAGCGCGGTAGACCACAGCCTAAATCCCTCACGCTGTGAGAGGAGACCCGGCCCAGCAGTGGACCAATAAACGGGTTGAAAAACAATTAGAACTGAACCACGGCGACGCGCGGTCGTCTCTGCTTGTACAAATATAGATAAACGATTCGGAATTGTCGTGACAACCTAAGGCGTTTACATTCTGTATTGATTAATGACGTGGAAGACCTTTATTCAGCGCGGCTAGGACAACGGGTGCGGACAGAGTAACTACACCACAGAGAAATGCAATGTGCTATTTCATTTTTCTTTTAATTTTGACGGGTTTCATTACATTCAAATCTTTCTTTATGTCAATTTCCTTCGGTTCGTGCATTTTGATCAAAATACTTCAAAACATATTGTTGCTGTTAACGTACATTTTTGACAGAACTATTAAATGACCTCGCGCGATGTCTGAGCAGTTCTCTTTAAGAAAGCACGTCTCCCTGGATGATCGTTAGACAAAACTTCGGTTCCATGCGAGATTTCTGGTTTATTTATTCTTTAGAGATGGCGATTAAAAGGCTGTACGAAATGTAAATCATTAGACTATCACTGCTTTGTTTTGTATATCTTAGTTCAATATTGAACTGTCGAGTGCTTTTCTGTCACTACCGTGGTTGATAGATAGCCAGCCGCGGGGGGATTAGGGGGCCGCGCAATTTTATTATGCATCACACGAAAGCGACCAATATACTATTTCGAGTGGTTAATGCCGTGTACAAATTACTGTAGAAACAATCGAACGGGCACATGTTCATTGTTCGAGCGGCCATCTTTATTGTTAACGGTCATTGTTCACTCGTGCAACATTCGTTGCAATTGTTAACTTGCCCGATCAATTTTTTTTCTTTTACATCTGTATGCTAAACACTTGTAAGGGGGGGGCAATGACCTCATAAATATACTAGTGCAATAAAATGTTCGTGCCATTTTCTATTAATGTTGACTGTGCGGCAAATTTGCGTCGAGTGTGACATTTTTTAAATAGTTGCATGTGGAAGTGTATCGCGAAGAACCGTATTACCGAATTCCTATGCGGCTAGATTACAGCGATCGCTCCATTGCGTATTTGTTTTTAAATTTTCAATTATTTTGCATTAATTTTTCTTTTGAACGACCTATTTGATGACGTGCCAAGGAAGTAATGTTTCTTAAAGAATCTTTAATGGCGGCTGTACACTCACGTTGATAAAGATAAACCGTGTGATTACTAGTTTTATGTGTTCTATGACCCTCGATATATATTTGTAAGCATCGGAAAAATAAATTAATTGAAACTATAAAAGAATAAAACGCCAAGGTTCAGATAACACTGAAGCCACGGGAGGTAACATGACATTTGTGGTATCTCTGCATCAAACTGGATAGGCCTTCTTGTGGACGCTGGAGGCCTGTGTGAGGACAGTGGGAGGTACGCTTAGCATTGGGATGACGTTGAACTTGTCTGGTTGGAAAAATATTTGAAACAAATTATATAATTTCAAAAGCCTGTGTACTTTTGTGATCGCAAAAAAAAATTAAGTGCACGATCAAGTCAAAATCAGCTGTCGGGTTACCAACCGCTCCCAAATATTATTATTATTATGAAATTGATCCTCGCTTTTGATTAGATTGTGCTCATGTATAGGAAGACTTTTACATATTCATTTAAAATTAAAATTTCCCTACAAAGGAATTAAAAATAAACTGTGACAATATTTTTAACAACAAACAGTTTTATGACAAAAAAAAGGTTTCATTACATTGATGAAAATGGAAGAGGACTTATCAGGATCGCAACCGGCAGAAATCCTCAGTCTCTGCCTACCCCTGTTCGAAACAGCCGTTATTATATGTATGATTGTAAGCAATTGTAAGCAGTTGCAAACCTAACGCTTGATCCAAATAATATTATTGATTAACACGCACGTATTTAACATTGAAGCAATTTTAAATGTTCTAATTATTCCTCGTCTTCGTCATCACAGCACGCGCGGCGGAGTTACCTGGAATTTTAAGTCAATTTTCCTCTACCATTCAAACATATGACACATCTACCTGTCCATAGCGTTACGCCCATTTCGCATAGGGTTAGGCAGACTTAATTGCCAGTCGAACCCTTCGATGGGTATGTGTTCCGTGCGGCAAGGCATATGTAGACAGAGCCGACAAGGCCCGCCGCAGCCGATCTAAAGGAATTCGCATCCCTTCAGGCACGTACCCTTGATAATCGCCCGCTGCAAGGGAGCTCGAAGGATTGATCTCCTCTAAGGAGGACGCTTCATCCTAGTACAGGTCGACGAGGGACGACCGCAAGCAACAGCACCTCTTGCAAGTGACATGAACGGGAGACTGCCCGGGTGATGGATGCTTCCATCACTCGGACGTCATGATCGTCAAAAGACGACCATTTAAGTAGGTAAGCATTACCACCGGCCTTGTTCGTGACTAAGTTTCGCCTGTTCTAGCTTCATCAAAACGTTCACACTGACTCTCGGAATTGCACCTCTAGAGCTCATGACACATAAAGCGTGTTATATAATTTTTAGCTGTATTAATAATTCTCTTCATTGCACGACTTACATGGGTTGCCGGTATCGTGTCAAGGGTGTTAATTAATTTGTATGGAGAACGGCATCAAGACAGCTAGAATGTCGCTCTGAATTCAGACAGATTATAAATCAGATTGCAGACACTTTAATGAGCTATTATTATCTGCGTATGCCTGAAATAGGATTGATAATGTACGCATTACTAGTATTCTTTATAAACGAAATATGTAAGGATAATCTAATTTAAGCAGTGATGGCATAGCGGTTTGGTTTTCAGTCACCCAGTCTGGGGGTGTGGGTTCAAAGCCTAGCCACCTTTAAATTACAAAAACGTGTTTTTTATTCATAACAAAAATCACTATACCAACGAAAGATAAATATCGTGAGCAGTTCTGCACACTTTAAGGTTTGTTATAAAAGTATGTATATATTGTAATTTCGGAAGTGTGTGAAGTATGCCAGTCCCCGTATGTCGAGAGTGCGACGTGGCCAGTGTTTAGCGGTGGAACAATAACAGGAAGAATGAAACAAGAGTGAACAGGGACTTTGTAGGCGAGAGTGCTGCATCTTAGACTGCATCACGTTTACCATCAGGTGAGTTCGCGGGCAAACGCAAGCGTATTGCACAATGAAAAAAAAAATAGATATTGCACTGTGCACTATAACAATATACGACGATAAATATATATCTATCATTATCATTTCATTTTAGATAACATATTTAAAACCAAATAGTGTCAATGACCTCTTGGCTTTATATTGCATTCTTCGACGTGAACCGTATCTACTTCCCAACATTGTAGTATCACTCCTCTTTAACATCTTTTTTTCTCTATTGCAGTGACTGTTACAAAGGGTATACAAGCTTGAGACATTTTCAGTCATCCCCGGATGATTGTTAGCTAATTTCTACCAAGATTGTAATCCCGGGCCACCTATATTCTATAAAAATGGATGACTTAAAATACGACAGTCGCTTTCTATTGAGCGAGGTACCAATGGAAACCTAAACGAAAACTATAGCCGCAATTGTCAATATTACCGATATTATATTTACCGACCAATTCTCACTGTATTTAGGCGTAAATATACTAACTGGACTAATTTTACTGACAGTTCTATATCCGGTCTTGTTATCCGAAAATTCTTATTAATAATATCCTTATTAACACCTATTATTTATTGAGCTACATCACACTCGTGTATTCCATTCTGACGGTTCTATTAGAATATGGTGGGCGATAACCGTGGACGGCAGCGACCACTTGTGACCGCTGCTTGCTCGTTTACTACTCTCTTTACATCGAAAATATGTAAATATTAACGATAACAAAGACATTAAGAGTTAAAGATGGTTCAGATGGCACAAGCGATCCTCTCCAATTGAATTGTAGGCCGCGCATCATTTCGAACGCAATAAAAAAAAAAACCAATCACCTCGATAAACGATAAGTCCTAATCCCATTTCGAGCTACGTGGCGGGGTGAACGAACCAAGCAGCCGCTGATAAATCGTCAATGCATTCGTAAGTAGGTATATTAGGATCGCTATTCGAAAATTCAAACTGCTGTTCTATTTCGTTGCGAGTTTATGAAACGACGCGCAAGTAAGTTGGCAACACTGAACGCGGCGCCTCCGGTTCCAACGAGCGTCAGTGGTTTCACGACAGTTCTACAAGGATGTGTTTTGTTTCGTTTAAATTTCTTACGGTAACTGCATATTGTCGAGTTCTCTAACATCAGACCGACGTGTAAACTAATAACTGGGACAATCGGCGAGAGTGTGATGTTGCCATGCGTGAGACGTTCGGTCGAGCCTCCTCTGAATCGGACAGAGCGTTTCACTAAATCGTCTCTGGTGCAAACACCCAAGATATTTAACTCCTTTAAGCTTCCCTTTGTCGATCCCTGTCTTGCCCGACACGTTGAACTTAGGATTATTCAAAGCAAAAATGATTAGGCATTTTCTAGGCGAGGTGTGCTCGCAGTATATATCGCAAATGCATCCGCGTTTTTGGCGTACGCAGTTAGGGATCTGGCGTGATGCTATAATTATATTAACAATAATTTAGGCAATGGACACACACGTCTATATGTACTTCTTGAAAGAGCGCAGAAACGGAAAGACAGACAGACGGCTGTGAATGTCATAGCTTTGAACTATATATATAGAGTGACACTACAATTTCCTTTAAACATAATATTCACAGGAGTATAGAAACATATCGAGTGAGAACATGAAATACACTTCAGTAACTATGTGAGACTCCATATCAACCATAGCAAAGTGTTTTAAGTTTGATAAACAAAACAAGAAAAACAGCCAGAAAGCTAATAAGCAAAGAACTCGCTTAAAGCTTATGAATATTAAAAATTTGAATGTTAATTGCAATGAAAGATCAAACAAGAAATATTGTTTCCATGATATTGCAATGATGATAAGAGAACACAATTATAATGATTATTGTATTTAATAATTATGTCAATAACAGTTTTCTAATTGTATTTGAACAATCTGTAATAGTTGTCAAAGAGTATATTGTTTATCAAAATATCAATAGAAATATTTTAAAGTATGTCAGTCAAGTTTACCAGCCAGATTCATGGACTAAATCGCACACTCAATACTGTCTTGTGTGCCGCATCATAGCTTTGTACATGGATTCCAACACCGAAGGTTACAAGCAGAAATATGCATGGAAGTAGATAAGTCTTATTTGAAACCTGAATATAGGTCCGTATATGTCAACGTCCCTTATGCTAAGGTCACATAGAGTTTAAAGCTCTAATCTCGTCCAAGATGAAACAGACACAATAAATATAGTTCCGTACTCTGTATCTAGGTGTTTGGGTTCGTTTCTTTGTTTATGTTAGTACAAGGTACACGGTACAAGGTGAGGCGAGGAATGGCAACACCACTATGAACTTTGGCGGCATTGTCTATGCTATTTGTAATATAGAACACATTCAAAATACATTCTGGTCGAGATTGGCAAAGAGTTGTTGCAAATATGTAAGAATAATTAAATTCACTTGTTTTTGTATTATCATACATGTCATCAAACAGATGTCGCTTGTTCGGTGCACTGTTGTCTGATATATGAGATTGGCACTTACTCTCGAACGGGGTCGATTACTTCACTTTTAACGAGCGACATAAATGTTTTTTTTAATCCATTAAAATGCAATTTGGGTGGCTCTTTGTGTAGTTTATGTTGTCAGATGTCACATTGCACGTGTGATCAGATACAAAATTAGCACGGAGCCACTCGGCGAGGAAAATGTATAATGACCGACGTTCTTAATGATAGCTGCACTCATTATGATATGCAAGTTTTATTGAGATAAACGAGTATAGAAATTCAGGCAAATTGGTTACCATACAAACAAAATGAATAATAACATAACAATAACTGGTGACAATATCACACACAGCTATCCGATTCCAAATTAGGCAATTGAATGCCTGTGTTATGGTAACTGGACAGCTAATAAACATACAATATAATACTTATATTGTAGCATTTTTTTTTATTACTATATGAAACAGAACAAACAAATGTGCTCATCACACAAATGCTTAGCCTAAGTGGGAATCGTACCCACGACCTGCGATTCTGCAGTCTCTAACCACAAGGCTACCCAAAGTGGAGACAAATACATGTAATAGAATGAAGTTTTAAGATAAGATTATGTTGTGTTTTTAAGATTATATTATAGTTAAACAATAGAAGAGAGTGAGGTATATATATTCATATTTCTTTTTACTTGTTGATGGTTGGATAGTAATATTACACTGGTTTACGCCGTAGTTATTGTTGTCTCATCTGTAGTCTGGAAAGTATATCCTGATTTGAATTGGGGTACATTTTAAAAATGTGATTACGATAAAATACTGAAGTGTTACCATAATAACCTGACACGTTCAGAAACAGTTCCAGGAAGTGTGCTAATTACTAGTAATAAAGGAATACCTTTTCTGAAATAATGATATTCAACAATGATAACCCCTGAACGTGCAAACCTCTGCACAAACAATTACCGTCTCATGCTCGGCTATTAAGATCTAATTATTATCCGAGTTATTATTAATTATTACAAATGCAGATATAACTTTGCTAGTGTACAACCTACACATCATTAACTACTGCCCAATCATCTTTGCTGGTAGAAGGATATTTGTGAGTTATGTCACACGTTAAGGGGATGGGAGGGGATCAACCAAGTCCTACATGGTATTGAACAAGAGGTAGGAGTCCTAGGCTTCATAAGTTCCCATATAAAGTATTAAAGAGCAGAACTGTAATTGTAAACAAAAAAATGGAAATTTTTCCAATGTTAATTAGTTTTATTTAAATAATTTCTAAGAATTATCGATCCACCTGTGACAAGGGCAGGGCAGAGGGTCAAAACGTCCTTATACATTTTTGTCACAATTTATTGATGTCAATTAACTCGCTTAGCGAACTAGCTTAACAGAATCAGACAATATACTGAGCATTTGTGTGAAGACAATGTCTTTTTGAGAAAATTTTCATTGGATTGTAATGCCAAGCGGATGGCACAATCCAGGAGCCATGGTGACCTTAGAATATCTATTGTATATGCAATTACATATGAGGTTTAGGAGTAAGCGAGTAATACTGTTATTGTACAGTCATAAAATGGACTTTCAGATTAATAAGAGAAGATTTTTACATCAACCACTGTACGTGAGGGTCCCAATACACCGACAATTCTTATGTATGGACGACACATTAGAACTGCAAATTTATTTTATAGAGAGAAATAACAGTTCTGTAAGGATAGAAGACTGACACTTGGTGCTGTCTGCCTATCCCGTTAGAGACGTGGTTTGATGTTATTACGTTAACTGACTGATATAAAATAAATTATTTTAAATCACACATCATTGCAATATTTTTGAAATCCACACCTAGAGCTTTACACTCAAACGACCTTTATAATATTTTCTAACTATCATACATATTGATTATTATTATGTTTTAATAGATTATCAACTGTAAAAACTGTACACGTATAAACCGTCACAGCAACTAACATGCAATAAAGGTGTGCATACATAATAGTGAAAAATTAACTTACTGCATTAATTGAGTGAATAATTAAACTGATGACTGTGTACGCTATATATACATTTATAACATAGAGTTGACAACTGAATGAGCAATCTTAGCTTAATATTGCTTGGAAATAATTTAATATGGCCACAAACAGACATATTGGGCGCATGTATGATAAAAAAAAATACAGATAAACGTCGATAGACGGCAGAATTAAAAATGCACTGCATATTTCTCAAATAATTATACGGTTACATTAATAAAATAATATTAGCACAATCAATGAATATGGGAAAATAAATTTTATAACGGATTCAAAAAATACCTTAACTGTTGAAACTTTTGAACTTAGCATACCAGCATTTAAAGTGTCAACATTTACCAAAGCCCAGACCTTAACCGTTCAATGTTTTGAACTTAGCATAGGTACCATTTATAGGTACTTAGCATAGGTAGCATTTAAAGAGTCAACATTAAAGAAAAGTGCAGTAATTTGCTCCTCTAGGAACTGTTGAAAAATTTATGATATTGGTATTTTATGACTTATTAACTACATGAAAGTGATAGGTATAAAAACTTCTTTCTATGTGCTGTTCATATATATTCGTATTTCTTATATATGTACAAAATATAGGTTACGTAGCTTGTTGCTATGCACGATAGTACCTTGGCTGTATCTATATGCACTTGTATTGAAGTTTGCTTTGACAAAACTGTTTCTTTTTGTATACGTCGCGAATAGGATTTCCGCGACAACTGCCGTCAGGACCTTGTAATCTAAATAGTACTGGTCAGATCACTCGCTTGGACATGTAAATTTTAATGCAAACTGATTATTTAGACGCCTATCACACTCATAACCTCAAAAGAGGCAGAATCACGGTGCGGGACGAAACCAACGAATCGAGTACGAGATCGAGTGCCCTTGGGGAATATATATGCTTGCAGCTTACCCGAACGCTTCCACTCCGAACCAGCGTCGGTGGGCTGTTCGATGCCGTCCGGGCAGGACGTTTCGGAGTCTGATCCGTGGACTCCGCGAAACACCACCTCACAAATCACACACAAAAGGATACAAGCCAAGTCCAAGTTGAAGCCGTCCTTTATGTAGCGTTTCCGACGCTTGCTGACCATGCCCTTGATCGGGTTGGTCATCTTGATGTTTGAGATGGCGTTGGCCATGGCTTGCAGGTGCAAGCGCCGCGGCAGCAGCTCGGCCGCCGCGCCTTTAGTGTACCCGCCCGCGCCCGGCACCCAGCGTTTCTCCGGTGCCTTTCGCTCGCGGCGCCGGCAACTCACGCAAATACCCATAAACCCTCCGCCGCTTGCATCGGGATGGCGGCGGAGCGCGAGCGGACGCCGCTGCCCGATCAGCTCGCGCCCGCCATGCTTCCGACCGCGCGCCGAGCTTCCCTCGCCGCCTTGATTCGAGCTCTCCGCGCCGCACCAATTTCCGTACGCACCAGTCACACATATAGCATACTCTACACCCGGCACTCGATTTACACTTTCGCTACCTGAGCGAATACAAAAATTATCTCGCGCGAATGGCGTCCATCCTGCATTAACACTAGATCCTAGAACACGGCCGACGAGAAACAGTTGCACAAGAAAGAAAGATGGTTATGAATTGATGGCCGAAATTGTAAACGGCATCCCATTCGCACTTGAGTCACACACACTCGTCGGATAGAGATACAACACAACCTTAATTTCTAGTGGTGGCTGGCGAGCTCTCTTTGTTCACTAAGGTTTCCAATTTTCAACGCCAGGTGGCGGAAACGTTTAAGCTGGTGGCGCCAATATTTAAAAATTTCATTTAAAAAATTATATTCATACACTGCAATGAATATCAAGAAGATGGGATTTTTTTATTTATTGTACAAAACATTTTATACACTATTTTAGAGAAATTACTAGAAATTTTAAGAACCTGTTGTTTCAAAACTTCTAAAATTGGTGAACATACGGCTTTCGGTAAAGAAACATAGATGGCGCTGTTCGGTAAAGCCGCCATATTGTAAGCATGCGTTCAGAAATTCATCTATATTTAATCGATAGGCAATGTAAATTACTTATTTATGCGGTAACATTGTTTTATTTATTTCAGAAAATTAAAAGAATATTCCCTTTTAATTACATACTTTTTATATTTTCGGTATCGACTTGAACATAGGAAGCGTATATAATAAAACACTGTACACTGACTACAAAAGTATGTTATTTTGAAGCAAGCTATATACAATTAAATTTGAATTAGCAACAATTTAGATAATTTTAGCATGTAGTAGAAGTATAATAGATGTTTTATTGGATATATTCCAGGATTATTACAGGACTACAAGAGTTAGAATTAACAAAATGAATTACATTTACTCATAAAATTATTTTTGGCGTATAGGTATTTACAACATTATGAAACAATTTCAAAAGAGCTAAGCATTTATTTTAAACTTAAAACATGTAAAAATACTGTAAACATAATGAATTAATAATTGTAGTACTATCGCCATATTCTCAAATTCAGAATTGTGCGCAGTTATTTAGAAAGCAAAACTGTTACATAATATTTAATTTTGCCGATACTTATACTTGATTATCTAGACTGTGAATAAATAAAAATCAATATTGGGTTATTATAAATTCATCCATAAGATACATTGTGCTTTGCCAAAATTCAGTTATATTCTAATGATATGTATTCTTTTTAATTAATATTCAAAGTCGTATTTTGTTTTGTTTTCAATTAAAATACAATTGAAATATACCTAAGGTATCAAGGTAGTTAACTAAATGCTTATAACATAAAGTCAGGCTTTTACAATCAACTTTGTAAATATCAAGTTCAATCGACTGATAGTTTTACTGATTTCCATTTTTTTTTTTAATACAGACGAATTGAGTAACTCCTCCTTTTTTTGAAGTCAGTTAAAAATCAGTGTTAAGATAGGTACATATACAAACAAACATCTTATTCCACAGTTTGTGCCCATTGACGCATTGCGAACGTTAAATATTTGACGTTACATTACCACACCCACTTGTAGTAATAATATATCGGTAGTAATTTTCGTGTCCATTATACAGAACTAGATAATTGGATCGCGAGTAGACAGCTTGTTGCCACCCGAGCCACGCATGTGTAATACGCGCAGAAGATAGTCGGTATAACCGGGATCATTGCAGAGTGTCCACATATGTCAGTACGTGAAAAGACCGGGTACATAACTTATTTGTGAAATAGTTATCGCGACTTATGTACAATAGAGTTATTAATAGTATCCAGTTCTATTTTAACATTATATTGCTCAAATAGGACCTAATTAATCCATAATTAGGTTATTTTCTTTTTTTCAGATTCGTTATTAAATAGGCCAGCTTATTATAATCATAACTTTAAAAAAAAATTACAATAAAAAAAAAAACTATTGGTATTTTTGTAATATTGTTGACAGGTATGAACTGCCAATGGCGTGATCATATTGTGAGGCGTCGAGAAATGAAAGAGCAATTTTTTTTACAAAACTTATAGAAGATGTTAATGTCATATTACTTTTCAAAAGACGTAACAAGTATATACATATCTATGCTTTAAGGTAGCGTTTATATACAACATGTTTAAGCTAATATAACTGTATGAAACGCACAATAGAAAATAGAAATAGACATTTCCTTTCATAGATGACACTGATATAAAATTCCAGAAGTTCTTACAATAAATTGAATTTTTCAGTTGGACGGCGACATATGCAGCGCATCGAACCATTACATACCTACAGAAGTATGCACGCAAATCTAAACCTTTTTACATTGGCGCAATGATCCGTAATGCCATAAACAACGAAGTATATATTATGTTCACACTTGTTTGCATCATGTACAGTGGCGTGCATTTTTATCGAGATTCGAGTCTACATAATGAACACTGTTGGTGATAGTTCAGCATATATATATTTTTTATTCTATACTGCCAGCATAACACCCCGTAAGGACAGCGATATTTGACACTCGGCGCTCTCTGCCTACCCCCTTAGGGATATGGCGTGACGGTATAGACTCTACACCATCACGCCATATCTATACTATAGAGTATTCTATAATCGTAGTTTGTGTAATTCTCACGGCACGACCTGGCCGGTAGGCGCCTACTTGTTAAAAAGATTGTTGGAACGCTTCAAATGTAAATATCACAAGTGAAACGATGTTATTTCTGACCGATCCGCTAACTGAAAATGTGTATTTGTATTATTTGTGTGCAAAAATTCAGTATTTGCTTCAATAACGCACGCATACATGGAACACTCTTTTAATACAGGTCTGTGAGACTCTAGTTTGCGTTACTGGTGAATTTTGAATATATTTTTCCAAATCGAATAGTGAAAGAGTACCGCATAGAGTTATTTGGCCAACAGAGTTATTCAGTAATAATAATAGTAAACAAGTGACTGTTTACAGCAAGCTTGTTTTATTGTAACATCCATAAGGATAGATAGCAGTAAACCGGCAAATATCAACTTTTTTCTACGTGACGGTTGCAGATGTCTTGTGAACGATCGTGTGCTACACTTTTTATTTAAAAAAAACGGAGGTACTCGTGTGCAATATTGAAGCGGCTGAAATCCACCACGCAACGCCAAGCGTCGGTTGACGACAGTTATCTTATCGCGCGGCTCGCCATCGGTCCGAAGCTCATAACGTGTTATCATGCACCAATACTGATAAGGTGATATGTGAATTAGCGGCAGCCCAACCTACCTGTAGCTGTGTTGCAGGATTCGTTGTTCAGTACTTATATCCATACTAATATGATAAATGCGAAAGTAACTCTGTCTGTCTGTCTGTCTGTGACGTCATCAAGCCCAAACCGCTTTTTTTTGTCGCTGTACCGGTTGTGATGAAATTTCATATAGACATACTTGAGGGTCTTGGGATGAACATAGGGTACTTTTTCTTCCATTTTTTTTTTAGTTTGTCCAGGAATTTAATTGTTTTACGAAAAATTCGCCGAAAATGGACTTCCTGAACGCTTAAATGGCGTGCGCTGACTCAACCTTGTGAGATATATAAAAATAATGTTGTACAAAAACATTGTCCTTTAAAAAACTTATTAAAAAGTCCCCGATGGTATATGTTTGTCTCTTAAGATTGAGCCACAGTGACCATTTTAATACGCGGGAAAAACTTTGTGACACAATCCGCGGGCCAAGCACTAGCTTTTTAAGAACTACTTAATATAGCTCAAACAAGCTTGGTACAATTCGAAGTAGCTAACATTTTTTATTGTTTTGCGTCAGCAACCTATGCGTTTTAGGGAAGGACGATGTGGTGTGCCCGGAAGCAGTTATGAGCACCGGAAGGCTTTGGATGAGACCCTCGTTGCTTCCAAGACGATCCTTCCAGGCTTCCAAGACGGCCAGGAGGTTTTAGTGGGTAAAAATACTACATACATATCTCGTCTTTCGCAAGGAACCACGGTCCCTTTCGCTGTTTTCGCCCCAGCTATCTTGAGCTCAGCTTGAGTCTTTGCGACTCGAAGGACGCCGGCCTGCACAAGTTTGTGCCCACAGCCTCATATAAAGTTAGTCATATTGCGGTGGTAAAGGCTAGGATTTTATTTATTGCGATGTATTTGATTTCATCTAGATGTAACTAAATCGATTGTTTCTATTAGTATACACTTTTCACGAATAGTTATGCCATCAACTCATTTCTCATATACCTTTCGAGCGCTTATAAAGCGTATATATAATACTAGCTGAAACGGCAATCGTTGTTCTGCCATATAAATGATTCGACCAAATTTGGTTACCATAAAAACGGTTCTAGTGAGTTAACCTTAAAAGATAGACATATACCGGCGCGGACATTTTTTTAGATCATTTCAAGAGGAATAATTCTTTCATACATATATT
>DWDX01003028.1:0-13899 GCA_018245675.1 Agara michaeli | reverse complement strand
GAACGGGCGAGGGGGCGCAGCGCGGCCACGGCATACCGTGGCTCTCTCGAAAATTGTCACTTACGTAACTCCTGAATTTGTTACAGAAAATTCACTCTGTTTCTTTTAGCCTGTTTTTAAAACGTCTAATTTTGTTAATTTTTTTTTTCAATTTTGCTGTAATATAAAAATAAATACCTACCTAATAGTATGACATAATAAATAACACAAAATGAAGTAAACAAAGCAATAAGCCGGTTCTTAAAAATATAATTGAGACACTAAAAACAATTACAATAAAACTCTTAATAAGCATTACTAGTAGATAACGAATTTCATTGTTTTGTCTGCCTTGAAGGTGGGCGTTGCGAATAAGTTTTAGGGATTTGTATCGATGACAATTTATTTTCTGCGTCTAAATTCCGGTACCAAGTTCAATTTTAAGTTGACTGTTCAGGCATTTCAATATAGGAATTTGGATACTTCCTGCTATAAAGTTTAAAATTCTTTGAATCGCATATATTTACTATAATATACCGTAACTCTAGCAATAATGTTAACGGCTTTAAAAAATTACCAATCAACTGTAAATCAACTAAAAATAAATTTTATTATTAATAGCGCCATCTATGACTTAATGCTTCAACTACTGGGTATTGCTACAAAGTACATAAACGCCTAGTAACAGTTTTCGTTAGTTGACAACAGATGGCACTTGCGTATTATTTTTATAATTTCGTCATAATATAATCGTCATAATCGCTGATAAGTAACTAAAGGTAAATAGTACATAGGTCAGATACTGGCTGATGGAGGAGCCAAGAGTCTCCGAAACCGGCGTGCATGCATGAAGAGAGCGATGAATGTAGACGAGGCGCGTCAGGTTTTGCAAGAACAGAGCTGTTTGGCACTCGGTACTTTCTGCCTACCCCGTTAGGGACCTGGCGTGACGGTACGTTGTTGCTGTTGTTGTAAGCAGTACATAAATTTTAGTTCCTTTAATAATAATAAGAGCATGTTTGGGCTAATCTTTTTTTAGTGTGAGCACGGGAGCTTAAGAGTTCATGGCGCATCTACATAATATGCCCTTATTCGTAAACTCCCTATAAACTTACAGTTTTATTTGTTTTGTTCTGTTTAACTTACAGTTTTATTTGTTTGTGCCAATACACAATAAAAAATGCAAAAATACTGAAATTTTACTGCTTCGTTCATTTATTTTAGTAATATCATTTTTTGAGCTAAAACATGAAAAAAAATACTGATCAGTAGGTAAAAAACTAAACCAGTGATATTTTTTTAAAGTAATAAAATTGCGTTGCAATGTGGCAGTTCTAATATAATTCTGTAGTCAATTTTATTTATAATTTTCTGTAATTTATAAGTTAGTGCTGGACCACAGGCTTCACACCCTGACAGTAGTTTGTTACAAGTACACCATAATAAATTATTTAGTTTCCTACTTCGACTAAATAGCTTCGATTGTAGCCAACGGTGGAGTCAAGAGTCTCCGAAACCGGCGTGTATGCATGAAGAGAGACGAATGTAAAAGAAGCGCGTCAGATTTGTAAGGACAAAGATATTTGGCACCCGTCGCTTTCCGCCTGCCCCGTTACAGATCCGGCGTGACGGTATCATAATAATATAACGAATAGAAATACGTATGAGATATAAAGCGAATTTCCTTACCGGCCCAGTCGAATTAAACGTTAAAAAATGGGCTGGAAGAAAATCGTGATATTCGTATGAAGAAAAGTTTGACGTAATAATACGCGAGTGAAAGTGATGTAACGTTCAGTGGAATGAATAAAAAAGTTGAGCGCACTGCGATACCGGCCGGCCCGAAAGTTTGGAAGTCAAAAGACGATCGTGAAGAATTGTAGATGCGGCATATTAACATTACAAATATTTATTTATTTGCCCCGCACTAACATAATATGCATGTAGATATACAAAAACAATCATGTT
This sequence comes from Agara michaeli, assembly GCA_018245675.1. Classification (NCBI taxonomy): domain Eukaryota; kingdom Metazoa; phylum Arthropoda; class Insecta; order Lepidoptera; family Hesperiidae; genus Agara; species Agara michaeli. The sequence goes on along the minus strand of DWDX01003028.1, from coordinate 11,952 downwards.
CCATGTTCGTGAAACTTTAGAATGCATTTCCCTACTAGTGCATATCTTATTTCAGAAATTAATCTAACCACAGATTATATTTTTGTTGCCATTTGCGGATTTTCTGTATGTTATCTAATGATTTTTATAGAACGCTATTCAAACTATTGTCTGTTAATCAATGTAATGTTGTATTTACGGAACTTTCATCGTTGTAATTATCTAGCAATATATTCTAATAGCACCTTCAAAATATTCATCCGTTCGTAACTCATAACCGCTGAGCAGTGAAAGTAAAAAAAGGTTTCGACACATTTGTGTGGAATGAGTGACTTAATAACCGGTCGTGGAGTTACCGTTCCGTCGAAATGCGTTGAAGTTTAAATGTGTCTTTACCGCTGGCCGGCGGCTGGAGTAATGCTGTAGATTGCTGTAGATGCGGAGTAATGCTGAGTGATTTATTACATATCTGAAAATCATTGTCGTCTCTACCGGAACCGGAAGTGGGATGCCACTAACGTATTCTTCATCTATTACCAACGGCTGTAACTGTGATATTTCCTTATAAATAATGCTTTGTGCTTTTCTCAGTGTTAACGTTAAAATAAAGTTTTTTTTAGTTTGAAATGAAGTAAAAGCCTACTTTTAAATAAGTAAAAATGAACATACAGGACAAACCAATGATTTTTATATGAGGTTTTACAAGTTTTATTTATGGACTAATGAATTAAGTATGAGACCCGTTTCGAGACTTTTCCATTTGATTACAGATGTTACCAGCGGGCCATTGAGTCATCTACCGACAACCGACTTAGTAGTTGAGATTATGCAAAATTGTCGGTTTAAAATGCAGAGGCAAGTGAAATGAGAAGTTAAGGCTACTAAAGCTCAAAGCAGTTGATGATCAAAGCTCAAAGCAAATGAAATCCAAAGAAATTAAATGTGATAAGCAGACATATAAACCTTTGCTTAAGAGGATGCTGATATGTTTCAGAAGATTCCCCTTCCTCCTAGAAAAATACTTTAAAAGTTTTTCGCTGTGATAAAAGAGCCGGTGATGAAGATGATGGCATCTTAACCCAGATCAGACTTAAGAAAGTGCAATAATTCCTGAAGATACAGAAATAGACCCAAAGGAATGATTTGATTCAAACATTGGAAAGTTTGCTTTCGCGCAAATGGATGAAGTCATGCTGGAACCTTTATTTCTTCTAAAAGCATGATGCTTTAGTGTAGAAGCCCGTCCAGTCCGATCCGAAAATATCACAGATAGTTCAAGACCACAAATGTTCCATGTATAATCGTGTTACGTTTCTTCTTTTCCGAATAACGTAACATATCGACGGTAAAGGAAGTCCCGACGATCGGGTGGCCATGTTGAAACAGAACAAATGTAATGGCCGCACTTCCGGGAAGTCCGTTGATAGCGAGCGAGGCATTGGGAGATTCGAATTGGTGTAATTGCGAAGGAAACGATAGGCAGTTTGTAATATTAGAAATATCCTGCGACTGAGATACGAGATTGCAAGATAACACTAACAATGATGTAAGATGTAGATATTTAAACGTAGACTAACCAAGTACCTACATACCACGGACTTCTACGTTTTCAAGGTCTTTCTGTGGTCTGATTTGACGTCTATTAAGTGATTATTATTGAAGTATTGACTTCTATTAGTGCTTTACTTCCGCTTAAAATAATTCTACCATGAAGCGGTTATTATTGCAACGAGTAATTTTCGGTTCGAAGGGTATGGCTGCCGGGCCATGTGTATACTGACTGGACTGATTCACACTAACACTCCCATTCCTACAGTCTTATTAGCGGTTAGTTGCAGATGTCAATGAATTTCCGACTGTTACGCTTTATACATAAAAATATATGGATTGTTGGGCGGAGACGTCCCTTCATCACTTAGCATCAAGAGTGAAAGTGTGCTGTAAAACAAAGTTTAACAATACATCAAAATCTGTCATCTTGTCACTCTCAGGGCTATTTGCTCCACATTACATATGAATAAACAAGATTGTCTCAAGTGGGCACACTTCCTTATGGACCATCATTTGAGAGGATTCGTCTCACATCGGTCACGTCTGTGCGGTATTAAAATAGAAAGTCCGTCCAATCTTTAGACCTTATTTACTCTGATGTAAGCTGGTATAGCCTTGATGTGGCGTGTCGATTGTGAGAAAATTAGCTATTATCTTATATAGAAAGTATATCTAAGTTACCCTAACAGCACAGGTTCCCAATCTTTACTAGAACTTCTTATTATGCCTATATCATGTAATGACTGTCAGGTGGGAGCACTTTACACATGTTGGTGTAATTTTGACTCTTAACATCAATTGGCCTACACCCTTAGTGGTTTCTATTAAATAAAGGTGAGAATTATAATATCAATTTAAATCGTACAAGTTTTGCAACTTTTTGGTAGGTAGGTATGTAGAAGTTATGCAAACTTACTAAAAATCCCCGTCATAATCCCGGTCCTTCCGGGGATTGCTGTCTGAACAGTTCAAGCTTCCACTCGAACCTTTTACGCGCCTTTTACGTCAGGCAGGAGATACCCTACCTGTCTGGTTCAAGCTGCGGTGAAAACTTTCGTACCTAGCTATTAAACACATTAAAATGTACTTAGAATCATTATTCATTCATCATATTCCTTTGCCATTGTGTGATAATGTACTATGTTAATAGAGAGCAAACACATCATTCAACAATCGTGAACACACGGGGACGGATGACAGATGGCAGGTGCGTCAATTTCACGGACCACCTATTGTACCAAGTAATGGCGTGTTACGACATGCAAATATTCATAAAGGTGGGTTCACAATGAAACAGTTGATTAGCGCAATTACATTGGCAACCGGCACGGCGAATCACTACGTCTATTAGCTGCTAGTTTTATTTCTATTCGTTTTAAAGTCTGAGAGGTGCGTTAAGTATAATGTATTTATACAAATTAAGTACGCGCTCTCGGCAAAAGAAGCAAGCAGTTCTTCCATAACGACCCGAGGAAGACGGCGAAATACCGCGGGACTTAGAATGCCCAGAACTCGATGGAAGGGTACCAATTAAAAGATGCCGATATCCAGAACACTGACGGATAAATACACCTTATAAGGAACAAAACAGTACGTGTCAGTAGTTTGTCAAGTAATCAATAGTTGAGGCTCCATGACCGTGAATCAGATGGTCAGTCAATATTAAACAAACAAACAAGACGATGTCACTGTAAACCTATCCTTATTCTATATTTATTATGCTTGAAAGTGATTTGTAGAGCGGTTGCAGTGTGGCAGTGTATATGTATGTATTTTTATTTGCTGTTGAAAGTGTTCGTAATTTTGACAAGGAAATGGTTCATGTTTTTTAAAAGCATTTAATTACTTCCTGCGTCAGTACTTTTATGTTCATTCAATTTTGATAATCAATCATTGCTATAAAAAAAATTACATGATGTAGTACTAAGATTAGAATTTACGGAATATTGATAATATCAAGACAGAGTTTGCGTTTCACCCGGGAATAATACTAATATTAGTAGGTTACAAATCATAGACGGATTTTCCCCCGTCCACTCAATTCAACCATTCAAATCTCTACCTTTTTGTTTCTTAACAAAATAGAAAATAGCTTGTGTTACTCCGGAATAAAGTATCTATTCATTAGTATAACTTTTTAGAATTGGTGCAGTACTTTTATTGTAGATATTATGCCTTACAAAAAACAAACAAATTTGAACTATTCGTAATATTATGTGCTGATTAATAATTTACATTCAGCGTTCAGGAGAATTAAAATGAACATGTGTTGTCTAGGTGGTAAATACAACTCTATGGCTATCTAAAAGTGTAGTAAACAACTCAAATAGCCGGTTACATCAAACATCTGCGAACAGTAGTCGGGGCAGGTGCATCCACTCGGTTGACGGGATGATTGCAATCACTGATGCATTCGCTTATTCCAGGGCTGGTTTCCATATAACTATTACATTTCTAAAGTATTAAAAAAAAATATATATTAATTATTGGAACAATAACATCAATTATGTCCAGCATAATATTAATATATGCACATGGCTACAACTACGACACTCCACAATTCGTGCAACGGTAATATTTACCTATGACATATTGTAATTGTTAGCAGCGTTGATTTGTGCATTTATGTGAATTAAATATACATACATATATATCATATGTTGTTTCATTTGCAACAATCCATTAGTAAATAGTTAACCCCTCTAAATATCACATTTCACTTTACACATCAGTCTAATATTCATATGTAATTGTAGGCACTCCCGCCACCGCAACGCAACACTAGCGTTCTCCGAGCTCCGAATATAACACGTACAGAAGAGACTTCCTCGATAGCTTCCAACCGCACCGTACCGCACACCGCCGAGTGCCATTACAAACACATAAGTAATATTTTGATTTTTACAGACCACATATCCTTTTGAGCGTTACCTAAATAATTTTAAATAGAACGTACTATTAATAGTAAGTTCCTTATATACACATGAAGAGTTGAGGTTTTATAAGAAACAAAATACAAATAATGGACGATTTGAACTAAGTGTAGGTATTCATATTATATTTAGACGGCTACAGTACATGTATTTTTGTAAATATAATTGATTCGTTTTTTTTAGTCTGTTTCTGTCTTTTTTCTTTGAACAATAATGATGAACTTTAGTGTTATATTAAAGAATGTTGAGAACATGTTGAAACAAACAACATGGTTGAATTTTTACCTCCGGACAATTATTAGTATGAAAAAATAATAATATAACGTTTTTGACAACCCTAAACAATGCGAACATTAACACCACCAGTAACCTAACCTAATGAGCGCCCTAGTAAAGGTCTCGGTTTTTGTACGCTGAGATAATATCACTTTTTGTTTAGAACACCGCTATACGGCGACGTGTAAGGCTTACTGTAAGCTTTATAAGTACGCAAAGAGTAACTGTACAGTAGATATGAATGGATTGATTGGTTGAGAGATTCATTTTTTGTATAACAGGTGACAAGGGGATGTGTAGATTATTTGAATGTTTACCTATTTTTTCTCAATCCATCCATTAACTGTTGGATACATGTACTATTTCATATTGAGAGAGTTTAGAAAATAAGATATGGATTCGTGGATTAGATTACAGCTTCTTGTTCGATAGTCTGAAGTTCAAATGCTGGTATGCACCTCTCACTTTACATGGTTAAATATCATTCGCAATAAGGGAGAAGGAAAACATCGCGCTGTAACCTGCACATCTGAGAATGTTCCGTAATACGCTCTATTCTATGTAGAGTTTGCCAAATTTCAGATGTGGCCTTCTGGAGCTGGCTCACAACATCTAAGAGTGGGTACGACACTAATGTCCAAACACACACTTAAATAGACAAATTTGCACGTCATACAAGCACCTGCACTGAGTAAGAACCGAACCCGCAACCGGCGTAGCACTCATAGTTACAAACCATTGGGCTGACCGGCCAGTAAAATGTCAAATGTCACGTACATAATATAAACAGCATACGTATAAAATTGATGCCTGCGTAAAAAGGACCAATGCTCGCGTAAACAGTGATAAATTAAAAACCAGCAGTCAACATAAAACATTAGACATAATTAATGTTAGATATTAGATCAATGTCAAATTTTTTAAATGTGTTTTATCTATACACATATGTCGAACTGTATAAGTAGAAATTTGAATAAAAACGGTTCTGTTCCATATAATTTATTGATATACGATGTTAAAGTTGACACTAAGATAAGATCAGGCAGCGATAGATCCGCTGGGTCGATCAGTCTTGTTAAAATCAATTTTCAACTAACTACACACTGGCGACTGTTGACACTTCTTGTTTTATTTTTTATACCTTTTATTGGTCCACTGCTAGACCGGGTCTCCTCTCATAGTGGGAGGGATTAGGCCATAGTCTACCACGGTAGCCAAGTGCGGATTGGCAGACTTCACACACCTCAGAAAATATTATATACTTTATAACACATCTAAGGTGTGTAGGTTTCCTCACGATGTTTTCCTTCACCGTTATAGCAAGTGATATTTAAATTTTAGTTATAAAAAGGACCTAACTAGTCAGAGGTGCGTGCCAGGATCGAACCCAGACCACGCGGAGCGGGAGTTTGAATTTCAAACCACTAGGCTATCGCTGCTTGCTACTGCACTGCTTTCTAATAATAGAATCATTAGCAACATTATTTACAGAAAACATTTCATAATACATATATTACCAGGTAACAGTACTTACACTTGCAGATGATCACATCATGCTTACAGAAAAAAAAATCAAGGTATAGTTTGTCACCGTCCCCGTTTTATACATGAAAATAAGATTTAGTCGTGAAAGTTTAAATTTCTAATTCCACAGATGCGTCCACTGCGCGTATTCTAATTATTGCGAAAACACCATGTTCTTGGCATGTCGATGAATATGCAACTGAATTGGTATTCATTGCAGCAACCGTTGCACAGGTCATTTCAAATTCAAACTGTTTTATTAATTATAATATAAATATATATATAAATTGATGTCATTCATAATAGCATTTAAGTGCTTCTCAAGTTATATGGTAAGTGGGGTGAAAAATATCAATGGAAAAAAATTCTCAGCACTTAAAATTAGTGAGAATTGAAATTTTTGACATGCAGTTTGACTTGTCCCGGTAATGAGAATGGTGACTGCATATCGTGTGTCTCGTGGTGTGGTGACAAATTGAAAAAGTCTCTAAAATATATTGCGTTTCGAACAAAAAACAAATTTGATGTCTTATTAGTATGGATTTATCATTAGTTTGAATGGAAAGAGACCGAGAATACAAACCGTAGCAAGTGTCATCTCGTTGAGCAATAAGTCGAACACGTTTTACAATAACGATGAAATTGAAAGTGGAACTGTAAAAACCCGTTGTGTTAATATTGACAAACAGAAGCCACGAACTGCTCGGTCGTTAAAGCCGACGTCCACTGCAGGTACGCCCTGATGTTTATAGGGTTGATACTGCTTGTTTTATTTCTTTACGCATTACAATTAATGTGAAATACATACCTAGAACGACATGACCGACTAAAATATTCATTATTTGAGATGATGAGCTGAGATGAGATGAGATGATGAGTAAGAATACAAATTAAAATAATCTATTAAAAGCGAGGGAAACGATGAGCTTTTTTAACCATAAAGAACTTTTAAAAGTACATAAATATTTCATGAGAATAATCTTAAAAATCACAATAATAATAAAGAGACTTTAATTTTTTTTTCCATACTTGTATTCAAAAACTTTGAAAATGAAACGCAGATTATCAAATTGTTATTTTTACAAATACCCATTTACAAATATTTTCCAAGAATGGTATGCTTACATTTTTGATAGGTATTTATATATTAATATATAGATCATATTATATCCATCAATAATATGTAAACGAGTATTTACATACATACGTATGAGCTAATCAACATAATGTCGAGTCCTTGACATAATTATATACATGGATATATTTCCATCGCTTTATAATTAGCAATACATTCAAATGTTAATGCTCTTGAACGGTCATTGGAACCCATAAATAATTGTATCGAATGTCAAATAGGACAGTTACATGTTACGGATATTACGTCATGTATAATATAAGAATATAATTGCTGGTCTCTTGGTCTTTTTTTCTCGAGGGAAATTTGCGAGAAATACCCGTGGACTCCTGGGGGAGGAGTGGGACTTTAACCCATTAACAGTCCCCCCCCCCCATGGCCATCTAGCGCATGTTAGAATCTAGTGTGTAGTGTCTAGTGATCAGAGACCCTACATGCTAAACAATATTAAAGTCACAAGTTCATAATGTCAATTTAAAGAATCAAGAAAATAAACACACATCATTTACATAATATAATATATTCCAATCAAATATCTATTGCATATTGAATTGCAAAACAGAAAAATTGGAGCATGCTTCTTCAAATTAGAAATACTGTTAGCCAACGTCAAGTTTGGATTTCGATATAGAATTATTAATATACAGAAATGGATGCAAAATATTAATTGTATTATTCCACCTCTTTATATTTTCACTGCTGGAGACGGGTCTCCTGTCAAAGCGAGGTTTTATGGTAATAGTCTACCACGCTGTCGAAGTGCGGATTGGTACACTTGAAGCACTTTAAAAAACGCTATAAATGTACATTAAAACACACTTAAAGAGAGCAACTTTTCTCACTATGGTTTCCTTTCCCAGTGATATTTATTAAGATATAAAACGCACATAAATTTGTAAAGTTAGATATATGTACCGGGATTGGAACCCCCGGCCCTCGGACTAGCAAATCTAAACGAGAAAGTTATTACCGCTTTTTAAAATATCATTAGCAGCTGATATAAAATTTACTATGTCATTTCTACTCTCATTCACTCTAGCTCTGACGAAGCGAATTTCAAACGAATGACCTATCTAGATCGATATGCAATAATGTTTAATTGATTATGTTTATTTGAAAAGTGATTAGCGTTGAAGTTACTCTCCAAGGTTAAAGACCCATCAAATGTAGAGTAACCTTAACCTGACTAGTTTTATATTTATTTCATGAATGCTGAGTTAAATTTAATGTTAATGGTACTTTGGGCCGTCGGTTGAACTTTAGGTGAAGTAACGAAAATGTGAAGGATAATCATTATAAAATCGTCCAGTTTAATAGCCACCACATGGTTTATTTTTATGTTACCATAGAATGAGGTAATATTGAATAGAACGCTTCAAGATGGATGTGACTGTATGCCACTCCTTAAGGTGTCGTGACGTAAAATTGTCTTGCAACATTTAAAATGCTACCGGAAACAACTAACGACACCAAGTTTTATTTCATTTCATTAGTGAAATACATTTTTCTTGCGACATCTGAGCACTCGTTTGCTTAGAATACCCCCATAATGAAACTCACACATTACAATTATACATATTAGGAAATAATGACACGAACCCGTGCATCAATAACGCCTTAACTTTCCATTTTGTCAATAATATGATGATGCGACTAAGCTCGGACCAGAGTGTCAAATGTAATCAATAAATAACTCAGACCGTGCATTTTGCAAGGTTCAAGTGCGGTCAGATAGAGGATTTCAATAATTTTTCGCAATAATTCGATTTTAACTAAAACATCGATCTTACACGAATGTATCCGTTTCTAAAATTGCATATTTTTAAATATTTTTAAGCGTGACCCGCTTTGCTCAAATATCACAGAGCCGCGCAAGATGTGCCATTTCCGGCGAAACATGAATTGAAATGTGTTTTTTAAGATAAAAGTCATAAAACCCTGAAGTCGTAATATTTTTTATAATCGTACATTTATACGCATTGTGTGACATGTCACGTAAACTCATTATCGGATTAAAAACATAATGCAATATGGCAAATCATTATTTGGTTTTATTTTAAAAGGGCGCTGAGATTTTTTCACAAGCTTTTTTCTCCCGGCTTACCATGACTTGAGGGGCGCACAGTGTGTGATGTACGATAAGTTTAATAATGTATGAGTTAAATGCATGTAATATTATGTAACCTATAATGAATAAAACTGAATATTGTACTGTAAGTTTTATAACCGAATAAAGATTCATTATGAGCTAATATTTTAAATTAATAGTATTTACTAATTTTAAGAAATGTAGCATAAATAAAAAATAAGGATCTTAGAGTTTTTGAAAATCCTAATATATATCCTGTGTGAAATCCTATATGAATCTTATGTGAATCCTACGTGAAAGTAAAACGTTTGTCACACTCACATTAACGATAGTAAATGTACAGTCGTATTACTTAATCACACTCGGCACACGAGTACCTCGAGACACGGAAAATGACAATCGCCACATTAAAAGCCAGTAAGGTGACATAACCTCTGACCGACACAATGAAAAACGAAAGTATGGATATAACAAACGTAAATACCGGAAGTGCCAAATGTCATTTGGATAACATCTGCATCGTACAGATACTCATTATCTCTCTGGATTAAGCCTTTCTAACATTTTTCTAAGGACCTTTTATTGTTTTACTGCTTTCCGAAAAACCGCACTTTATTTTTATCAATATAATTATTTTCCTTATTTATATTGTATAATATAATGCATTGTAATCATACAATACCCAGTGATAGTCAAGTTAAGTAATATTTATAGCATACCCAGTTTTCATCTCAGTTAAATCATCTTAATTTATTTAATTCTCTCAGCATTAAAAAAATTGAAAATTCCATGTTCGTACTTATAGATACACAATATTTTTATTTAAATTCGTTCTACTGAATTACCCAATGTATTCGGCGTTGCTGAACCTAAATTAATAAAATCAGATTAAATATTTAAAGTTACTGTCCTTATTATTACTTGGTTTAGATATTTTAAATTAACTCTTGTTGTTAATCTACTGTCATTATCAAAAGAAAACCTAATAGCATACTCGAATGAAAGTATAGAACAAAGAATGAAAAAAACATAATAGGAATGAAAATATTGTTAACATCGCCGCCACTTACAGCCACTATGCAAATTGAACACAAATTTCGCTTCAAACTAACATACATAAAGGATGAGAAATTATATTTTACAACTGACGCTTGTATAGTTTCTCTAATTAAAAAAAATGCCTACCGTAAGTATGCAGGCTGCCATTTAGTTTAATACCGCGATGATGTATTTGAAAACCAGTTTCTATCAACTTCTTCGAGCATACAAAGTTTGTAGCCAAACGTGTTGTGTCAAAACACTCATGTCATATTGAACAACTTGATCTTGATACATTTATGAATGATTTGTAATATTTTATTATAACATTTGAAACATTATGCAATTATTATCAAGTTCAATAAACAATAAACGATTGTGAAGCCTCTTACTTATAAAACAATTACTATTTAAAAAAAATATATATTTGTTTTGGAAAATATACTTTCTGAGTTTTCGACATAATCTACTGATAACTCAGAATTTTATCACACGTGGTCTGACTACATGTAAATAAAAGTAAAATTGATTAAATTTGATTGTTAATGGACGATAAAAGTGACCAATTCCATTTATTTTATGGAAGTTATTTCAACTTTATTGGTGCCATAAATATATATAATAAAACCGATCACATTTGTGTCTATGTGAAGTGCACTTCTAACATAAGAAATAATCAGTTTTATGGATTTATTATTAAAACAGAGTATCAATACGAAATATATAATCTCTACATGCGTTAGCACTATCCGAAGGCTAACTAGTATATAATGACTAGCAGTTCATCTCGGTTTCGCTGGTGTGGTTACAGATAAAAACTTATAGGGAAATAATAGAGTATTATCCGGAAGAACTCAGTCTTACCCTATATGGAATACCAAATATGGTCTTAATGCATAATCACAATTACATTAATAATAGGATTTTTCTATTTTATATTATGGTTATTACGAAATGTTTAAACTAACTCCAGTTTCGGTAGAAACAATAATTTCTGTTTATTCATTACATTATGTTTCATTTCATTATTAGAACATTTTAACAAAACCCCAAAATGAGGTCACTTTCAAAGAAAACTTTTATCGGCACGACTTAATCAATTCACTAGTATGAGTCTTAAACATATTTATATACTCTTTTAACCCTTTTACTGTTTAACTGTTGCACACGTCACTCCTCTTATTAATGTAAAAATAAAAGAGTTGTAAAACAAATCGTCAACACTGACTGCTATGGGTTCGGCGCTCGTAATTCTAAAGCCAAGTTTGTCCGCAAGCAGCGCGGTGTCTTCAAAACGTCGGTTATGGGCAGTTTTGTGTCCACGATAAAAGCTATTATAGCGCTTTCTAATGTCGCAAGCGGTCTTTTGATAAAAATAAATATTCACCGCAAATAAATTTGATTAAAATAAATATTCACCGCAAATA
>DWDX01003027.1:0-13900 GCA_018245675.1 Agara michaeli | reverse complement strand
TTTATTTAGACACACCAACAGCAAAACATACAAACATTTACATTACATATATCTTAAAAACTACAGATTCACTGGTACGACTGCCAATAATAGGCGCGTACAACATTTACGTACAAACAATGTGTTATTTCAATTATTTCTTATGTATTTATTTATTGTGTTTTTTCTTTTTAACTGATGATTCACATCTAAGGTGCATAAATTAATCATTCAAGAGATACGTCAAAAGTTTTCGTAATATAGGCGTTACAATATGAATACAAATGCGATTGTAAGATTACCAGACACAAAGAACGTAGGATAACTGGCAAATATTTCAACAAACGTCTCCTATTCGCTTTTGTCACCTGAGTAATTTGTCATTGTTTTTGTTTAACTTTTCAGCAGTAGTTTGGTAACTCTAATTTGTCAACAGGACACCCGTACAAAATTAGACGCCTCGTTGGTGGAACACACGAGCGTGATGCGCGGCGCCATACCGGTGCTGCCGCTCGCGCTGGCTTTCTTCTGTTTCGCCTGCAACGTGCTGGTGCCTGGACTTGGTGAATGGCTTAGTTTTCTCATACATTTCATCAAAGCATAGTGTAAACGTGCAAAAGATACGATATGCGTGTTACACGCCTATATTAGTCTTTAGTTCAGTTAGCATTTGTGTTTAGTGCGACCCTTTAACGGTGTCGGCAAGCTTGTTAGCGAAGGTTTAATATTTGTCAATGAATAAAACCTCAAAGCTTTGTTACTTGTACTGTGTTTCAGGTACAATTTTCAGCGGAATGTTCTGCGTATGCTTCGGCATTCCGCGGTTTGGAGTCCATGATGGCGCAAAACACAGGATAGGTAATCTTTGATTGTAATTTTTGAAATATATTTCATATCTTTTGTTTCTATATTGACAGTTTATAGAGTTGTACATGTTACATAACATCATTTTCAAATTAGGCTTTGACTTAAATATAAGTACGATGGAATTTAGTGCCTTCGTCTGTCGCATGAAACGATAAAGAGCGGAAGTTTTCGAGTCCACAGAGCAATAATATTAGCACAGATAACATACAACAGATAACTTTTCTTATTCAACAGATAACTCTTTTCAACTTGGACAGCTCTTGACTATTATAATATATTAAACATATCAAATATTTGGTATAGGTAACGGTTAGTGGAAAATCCATATTTCAAAGGTGTCATGTCCGAGTGCTACTCGGACATGACACCTTTGAATATCTGCTGCCAGCCATAATTGCTGCTGCCCAATATCTGCTGATATTGGGCAGTATTTTTTTTTGCAATAATCCAACTAAATTAAATGCCTATATTTAAAAACTATCTGCGTTCTCTACTTGATATAGTTTCAAGACTTAAAGAATCATGAAAATAAGCCACTAGTGGTCACTCATCCGTACAGTGACCGATTTCGATGCTTATAGAGAGATAGGTAATAGGTATATAGCGCCTGGGATTCCTTTGAGTGTCTTTGAAAGTTTAGATACGGTAATACATTTTCTGTGACATCCAGGTTCCCTGGTAATCAATTTACTGGTGGGCTGCGGTCAGCTCTTCACGGTGCTGTTCTGCCTGGTGGGCTGGGGCTGGTCCATCTGGTGGGGGGTCATCATGATCAAAGTGGCACGTGAGTACAAGTCATTCTTGTCTGGTACCTACATACAGAGTAGTGGTTAAAGATCCAGACTGCTAGAACGGACGTCGTGGATTCTATTTCCCAGCTAAAATACGTTTGAGTGCATTTGTTTGCTTTTGCGTATGGGTGTGTTGTGTATAGCTTTCCTAAAAAATATTTATACACTTTTGTTTTGAAAATGGTACTTTAATAATTCCAGGTAAATATCGTAAGCTGAAAGCGGAGGCAATGGCGAACGAGCCAGAGGCGCCGCCTGTCACCTCCAACAACCACGCGCGAGCCTAGCGACTGGGTTCGAACTAACATTTGAATGGAGAGATATTTAGACCTGCGACTTTTTGTCACGGCGACATTTTGTTGTCTAGCCTAACGCTATGAAGATATATGACAACGCGGCACTGTGGCAACGTAACAATACCACAACAATTAGTGTCGGTAACCAACGACAACCCGGGACACGTGACTGTCATCAGGCAACTTGTTAGAGCGCGTGGTAACCAACACGAGGTGACAACAACTAAGTCACGGTGCCAAAAATGTCGTGGGCAGGACATTTCTACGGCTAAATAGAAAGTATGTACAAACTGGGGAAGTAAATCATCCCAATGGTGTCGTGATACCATTAATGAAAGTATCAGAGCTAACTTAATTTTTAATGTATTGTATTGTATACAACCTGAAATGTATTGTATAGAACGCTAGTATTATAATACGCTTAATTTCTTTATCTTTACTAAGCAGGTATTGCAACATTTGTATAAAAAAATAATGCTTTTTGATATTTGTTTATCTACTGACAGCTACAGCGAAAAAATTAAATGTAAGCAGTATTGCATATTTGTAAGATATTTTAAAATGGTTTTTACGTTTTGGTAATGTGGTGAATACCTGACATATTTTTGTTATATACATGCATAATTCTAATTCAAATTTTATGCTCTCCTTAATTAGGCCTCATATAAAATGGCTTGTACAGAATTTATTAGAATTATTAAAAATAATTAATTAAATCGAAATCTAGCGACAAAAGTATCTTGATATTGTAGATTTTTATTATTAAATAAAAAACTAAATTGTTAAAATAAATCTGCTGGCCAGATTAAAATATAAGGTGCATAAAACATTTTTCTACTTCAATTCATATTTTTCGACCTCTGCGGTCGGTCTTTGTACTAACTTTCATTAATATGGCAACACTGAGGAATTAATTTAGATTCACAAATGAAACATAAGCTTAGTTGCTTTCAATAATAAACTTTAAACAGATTAAAATTACTACCCCGTTAGGGGCCTGGCGTAATGGTATAATTTAAATAAAGATTTAATAATAGTGAATAATAAATGTTATGATGTGCATATTTTATACGCGGGCCAGTGTTGCCCTATTAGAAGTTTTAAGCCCCAAGTGCTTCAAGTATTAAACACTTATTGTAAATAAATAATACTATATATCAATACGAATATGTAAATGTAAATAAAATCATGATTTGTAACAAACTCGGTAGACTAAATATATTAAGCCGCAATAATTTTGAGCTTGGATTATATCTACTGTCCATGGTAAAAATATTATTATTTTATGGGAAAAAACTGTATCATAACGAACTAACGATTATCAATACAATATTTGGTTGAATTAAATGAAAAATGCATTCCAAAACTAAGTTTAAAAAGGCAGTAATTACAGCTGGGGC
Organism: Agara michaeli; assembly: GCA_018245675.1. Lineage (NCBI taxonomy): Eukaryota > Metazoa > Arthropoda > Insecta > Lepidoptera > Hesperiidae > Agara > Agara michaeli. The sequence goes on along the minus strand of DWDX01003027.1, from coordinate 10,567 downwards.
AATTTTGACTGGTGCGTTGTTCTAGGAGGTATAGAAATCCCACATAACCCTAACATCTCCCCCGAGAGGTAGTATCCCTTCACGAAGTTTCCCTATCACCGGTAACCAAAAAAAGGGTAGTTTTGATAGAATTTGTATATGACCAAACCATGAAAATAATTTTAGAAGTAATGTAGTATGTGAATATTATCGCTTAATTAATCAAATATATAATTATATTATAAAGAACCTTTGCGATATAACACAGACAAATACACGTAAAAACTTTTAACTGGTTTCCGATTTATCTACAATAATATCGGAATAATACATACAATACTTACTTTAATTAAATAAATATAGGAACGCTCATGTTAATGTTCATTAATGTTTATTGAACTGCATTTTAAGTAACATAGTGTAATTAGAAAATAAGTTTTAACGACAAACTCGTTTTATTAACTGATTACTTGCAATAAATATTACTGTAACGGTGCATTCAAAAATAAGCAAAAGAAAAATATTGATTTTTCAAATGAACATGTGTCAATTATGGATGACAGTAATCAAAATGGCGTCTGATCACATTTATCTAATTTCTTTACCTTAATAAACAAACGAAAGATATTCATTATAGCTATTTTGTAAGTATTACGTATCCATGTTTGTTATGTTAAAGCGTATTAATCATTAATCGTATTTACAACCCGGTTCTTCCAGTACAATTGTTAATTAATAACTAAGTTACTCCATTTATTGTTTGTGTAAGTTTTAACTTTATTATATACTTACCAGTTGCTTGTACAACGAATAATCAATAAATATTTGACATTTACAAAGTTTTTTTTTACGAGCTGAATTATAGTGCATTAGAAATGGTTCAAAGACAGGACGACCAGGTCTCTTACCTCGCTCAAATAGGTCCGTTACTGACCGATGTCAAGAAGAGAATCATTACTTATGTTCTAATGATAATGAACTTGCATCTGAGAAAACGTATCATAACATAAAAAATAAAATAAGGGCTCTTATTCTCGTAACATTTTATTAGAAATATAACTTAGATCAAGCCGTTAAATTAGCAACAATACATCCTCCCGCGGACATACAATATACAACATACAACTAAAGTATCACTCTATAGTACATAATCATTTCTCTTTATTTAATGCTTCTATAAATTCCTCCAGCTTCTCTTGCACTTGTCGCACTCGTTCTGAAAAACGCAATATAGAAAAATATAATTACACATTTAATGAAAGAACTCTCAGCTGCAACACATTTGTAGTTATACTTCTCAGAGGAACAATACGGTAACAAAAGTCTTTTGTCAGCTGTCCGGTTAACATAACACACGATTCATTTCTTAACTTTGAATCAAACTAAACTGTGTTAATGATAGTTAAAGGGTCCAGACAGAAGTTGCCCAATCGGCAGTGAGCATAATATGATCAAAAATGTAGAAACTCACTTAGTTCTTCAGCGAGTTCCACTCTTCTGCCGGAGAGGAGTTTCTTCTTCAGTTCAGGATCAGCTGCCATCTGGTGTGTTACAAAGAGATAATTAATATTGCTCGATGAAGTGTAGAAACGACCAGGCGACCGTTAGCTTTAGGATTCCAGTGTTCCAACTATAGAACAATTAGTATATTACTTTTAATGAGTATAAGAAGCTTTTTACTGGAATATGAAACAGACTTCTAATTTTTTCAATAAAATTGATCACTTAATTTAATTGACATACAAGGTATTTTCACTACTAAAAGAACACAGCTTGCTTTTAGCTATGATACCCATTGAAATTTTGGTTTTCTTGAACATCCCCCTGGGTTCTCTCACATGGATATTAAATCCTAATATGTAGATGGCCATGGAAGACAATGGAAGATGAAATATTTTGGTTTCATCTGTATGCTGAATTTCAAAAATGTTTCTAATATGCCGAAGTAATAGAATACACCATAAATATTTATATAATAAAAAGGCATGGTGCACTTTGAATGTCAATAAAAAGTGCAGCAATGTAAATGGACAACATATTAGATTAGCCAGAAATAGCAGGAGTGGCGTCCAGACCTCGTCCAGCACCTCGCGCAACTCGCGGTCCAGGCGCGCGGCCTCGCGGTTGCCGATCTGCTGGCGCAGCGCGTTGGCTGTGGTGCGCAGCGTGCTCTGCACGCGCCAGAACAGCACCACTTCACAGCACTCCTTCTGCGCATACAATCATATAATTAATGTATTTATTTTGACACATGGTTACGAACGAACGTACACACACCCACATACTTTTAACACCTGTTAACCACCACGATTTTATAAATAAGTAAATATACCTAGCGCCATCTATTAGAAGGTAAAAGCAACTTACACTATACTAAATATTTATGGACATGCAAGTGACATCTGAAATTTTTTTGGATGAAATGCATTAATGTCGTCAATACTAAACTTTGCCGAAGAACGAAGGCTATTAGCTCCACTTTTCTTAAGGGCAATACCATCATCAGGCTACAAAGCTCTCAGGGTGGACGAGGTGTGGTAGATAATGAGTAAAACGTTCTAATGAGAATTGATTAAAGGAATTGCCTAAGGTTTGGGAATTGACATTCATTTTCGAACGTCTCCCCACGGCTAACGTAGCGGCCAGTAATGGACTGATAAGTATTCCCCCCTTACTCCGGTTCCGTTCTGTTGGCTGTACAGGTAGAAACTCTTCCTGCAGTCCCGCGCTCTGGTCTGTGCTCGCTGCAGGAAGTTTCTGAAATATACAAGACATTAATGTGCATTGATAGAGAGTTTAAGAAAACGTATATGCCAATATGTTCATCGACCAGTTTGATGCCTCTCACTTTTCCTTCGGTGCTTCCGATGGCAATGTCTCTGTTCTATTTTTTAACAAAAGTTTTAGCTCGGAATGGGAAAAGTTAAAGCCACAGTCTGCTTTGCTGGCTCGCAGTGGGACATAACAATTGTCACTTGATATTTGTAACATTAGTTCTGTGACATGTCAGACATAAAGCGTAGATACTATAAGGCAATTATAAAGAATCTGTAAAGTCCGTACTTCAGGTAAACGGGTTTCCAGGTCTCGCGGATGTAGTCGTTGTCGACCTCGACGCCCCGGCGGCGCAGGTTGTCTCGCACGGCCACCACCTCGTCGTACGACAGCGCGGGTCGCGCGGCGCCCAGCCGCTCCAGCTCCGCGCGCACCTCCGCGCGCCGCGCCTGCTCCTCGCTCGTGCCCTGCCAGTACAGCCAGCGCTCGCGCCAGCTGGGGCCTGCCGACACGCAACGTGCTATCATCATGAACGACATCACTCCCCTCGCGGTTCATTTCACCGCTGACTTCAGCGACTGGCTACTTATGTGGATTTCATTCACAATTAAAACTTACAATTATATACAGATGCATAGATACAGATCTATGAACCGTATTACTGGCTCTGCCAGTTCGTGATTATATTATCATTATTATGTACATACAAGTTATAAATGAACGTACCCGTGAGCGCCTTAAGCTCCTCGTCCGTGGTCCGCAAGCGCTCCTTGAGCGCCGTGTCCATGAGCGTCACGGCGGCGTCCCAGTCGGCGCGCGACGCCACGCAGCGGTCCTGTAGCGCGTTCAGCTGCAGCACGCGCAGCACCTGTGGACGAGCACTCACTATTATTCACTATTTCCTCCTAAATCAAACTGTATTGGATCTAAACAAGAGATATTATACATCTATGAAATACCGAGTAGCTTTACATCATTAAAGAATCATAAAATAGAAAAACATGTTTAAAAATGTGTTCGGTGCGGTACGCACGTCCATGGCGCGCTCCTCCCAGCGGTGGCGGGCGAGCGCCTCCTCGACGGCGGCGCGCTTGACGGGCTCGTAGGCGGGGTCGGAGTCGCCGGCGCGCGTCATGAGCGCCGCGAACTCCTCGCGCAGCGCCTGGCGCGCCGCCGCGATGGACTGTAGCGGCAGCTCGCTCTCCGCCCACTCGCGCAGCTTGATGTCCACCGACGTGTTGAACTTGTCTGGTAAACAATACGCCGCGATGAAATATTCTCATTGTCATTTCTAATCCCGCATCGCTAAACGCACTGGAGAAGCGTGCTCCAGGCGTTACGCAGTTACGGACAAGATTATGTCCAACAGTTGGGCCGAAATAAGATTGAATAATCAACATTATTTAATTTGCATCAATTATTAAAATATGGATTTCTAATAGTGACAAAATAAAGTCATAAATTGTTACGTACAAAACATATTTCCTTTTATGGGGGTTAGTTACATGAAGCGATCACTGCACGAGTGTATAATATAATATACCAGTACTACTCTACGTTAAGAGTAAATGGAGAATGTTACCACAAGTATGAATAATGTAACTACCCGATACTTTTTTATAACATTCAATTTATTACACGATGGAATAACAGTATGGATTCTAAGTACGGCCACATACAAACTATTGAAAATTGACATATATTGTGTATGATAATTTCTTCTGAGGCGTCTTACTATAATCGAAATCGTAAGGATGTTTCCATATCGTAGACAGTTTCTTTTCCCTCGTATGCAAATATTTTATTTTGTGCGCCATTGGAGTTACTATAATATAGAAATATACAGCAATTATGTAAGTGGAAAAAAACATTTCAAATAATAAATAAAAGGCTATTGTATTTGTTCGTATTGTATTATTTGCATTGTCCGAACTGGGACGAATAATGTTGTTAGTGTATAAACAGTGCGAGTGTGTGTGTTTGGGCTCGTGTTAATGTGTGCGTGTGTACGTGCACGCGCGTGTGGCACGCACCGACGTCGTCGTGCGCGTGGTGCGCGGCGGGCAGGTAGATGGCGGCCAGCACGCGCTCGGCGGCGGCGCGCCACAGCGCCTCGGCCAGGCGCTGCTCCCACACGGCGGCGGCCACGGCCGAAAGCTCGGCCGACTGGTCCAGCAGCTCGGCGCGCGCGCGCTCGAACAGCTCGTCGCGGTCCAGCTCGCGCTGCCTGCGCCGACACGCTCGCTCGGTTAAAACCTACTGCCGCTCTAGCGGAGACTCATGTTTCTTATACCCACAATAAACGATTTATTGAGAAGCAACAATGCTGCGTATGATCTAGTATGCCTCCCAAGTAAATGCCTATTCGCAATTCTGATAAACATCAGATTGTTCCCTTCGATATTACAGTCACAAACAGTTTTCAATTTTGAAGCTGCCCTTCTGCAGGAGTATATTATAAACTGTGCACACGAATATGTGGATGACGTATGCCGTATACCTGGGGAAGGTGTTTTTCCATTCGGTCTCGAGGTTGAAGCGCATGGCCTTGAAGGCATCTGCCTGCTGCTCCACGGTGGCGCGCACCATGCGCCAGAAGCACTCCGCCACGCCCAGCGCCAGGTTGCGCGTCGTCACCTGCGCCGCCGCCACGAGCCCCTCCCTGCACGCACACACACAGGCATACACATAACACACCGCTTTACATTATTATACACCCTCGGCTCCTGATTCCAAGTAACACTACCAAATGCCAGTGTTATACTAACCTGACAGCTGATAAACAAATATACCCATCAGCCGATAGAACACCAGGCAAGTCTATTTCTTTATTGGCTTTGTGTCCAAATAACTAGATCATATACAATGAATTAATGTGCTACATAATTATAATTAAGAAATCCAATCAAAACATACGTTTTTCACCAAACAACAAGAAAAGATGTGCAGTATTCCTAAGTAATATAAATATAAACACTCACTTGAACAGCTTCGACGAGCGGAAGAACCTCTCCTCGTAGTCTCGAATGTTCTGTATGGAGTCGTCCTTCCGGCTGCGGCCCGTGACCACCGCGTAGTAGCCCAGCGCCTTCATCGGGAACAGCTTGCCCTCCAGGATGCGACGGATCTGGGAGTTTACAGATTACTTTTCACTACCAAAGCTTTAAGCAGTCAATACGATAAACATTGTAAAAATTACGCAAGCATCTAATAAACGCGGACAGATCGCAAAGCAAACATGTAACAATAATGCCATTAAGTTCTCAGCTATCAGTCGCAGTCCTCACCTTGTATACATTTATGTATTGTATTGTTATAGTTATTCAAATTCACTAGACTTCATTTTTTTCCTAGAACTGGTCCTTCGAGCCGGATGCAGTACTACTTAAACAATCAGAATAAGCTCCTCATAACATCATGGACGTAATAATCACTCACCCTGTTAGGATTAGCTAGGTTCTCCTCGGCTAAATCAACCTTGGTGAGGACGAAGATGGTCCTCTTGCCCTGTGGATCACAAGACGCCACCAAGTCTGTCACATTACTCCGTTCCGCATCCACGGAGCCGTCCTGGAATTATATAGAAATGTATTAGTATCCATATAACGGTACAAAGTATATTTTGTTTCTTTAACTGAACTTTTGGTTTACCAGAAATATTAAATTTATTATAATGATTATCCCCTTCTTGGCTGAATGTCATGAATTACCTGGATACACAGTATGATTGCGTTCGGGTTGTCCATGTACTGTTTAGTCATCTGTTTGATGGCTTCGCGAGTGTCCGCCGCCATATCCACCGTTTGCGTCTGTAAACCATACGTGAAACTCAAAGGGAGGTGGAAAGCAATTGAGAAGTCACTTGTACAACCCCCTACATAGGATAGACAGGGCGTAGGATAAAGATAAATATGTAAATAACTAATAAATCCATCACACATACCACTAGAAAATTATTATACATTCCCAACCCCATTACAAATTCCTCCATCCCTTAAAAATACATTTAATAACAACTACTTATTTAATCCATCTAGTTAGAACATCACAATAGTAACATGCATTTAAGACAGAAACAAAACACTGAAGCACTCACGGATATGACTCCGGGCAGGTCCACCAGCACCATCCGGGGCAGGCCGGGGCCCTTCACCGACATGGCGATCACGTCCGTGGACACGGTGCGGCCGCCGCGCACGCTGTTCCTCATGCGGAGCTCCACTTCCCTGGAAGCAGATAGGATTTACTTCTCCGAGACATCTCATGCACAGACTAAAGGCTCTTTTGAAGTGAACACTTCTTTAGTGCCGTTGAGATTTGATATTCGATTAAACAACACTAAGTAGTATAATAAAAGTGTGACTATTTCCTAACAAATCATTACCAAGCACAAATTATTATTTAGCTTTGACCAAGAACTCAAATTAAGCTAAATACTTAAGAATACTTTATTGAAGTAACAAGTGAACAAGATTATCACTAAAAAGTACAGTAGCCTTAGCCAAGGATCGTGCAGTTTTCTAGAAAATTTAATAACGAGACATACTTGCGTAGGTCCGCGAGATCAGACTCCTTGTTGAGATCAAACTCCCGCGACGAGTCTCTGAACTGGGCCACGTGGTACGGCCCTTCAGATAATGTCACTTTGACCGGTGCCCTGGAGACAATATTTGTTAGTGTTTTAAGGGTTTGTACATCACAGCATCGCGTCTACAAGATTTATTCCCAATCTGTAACTCTCAAATTGACCATTATGTATCTCTTTTTACATAGATCTGTACCTTTCCAAGCGGTGCGAGTTCCATAGACAAACACCCAAGCACACCAATTATATTATAGCGAGTATACATGGCTGTAAATGGCTTATTTATTTACGTGACTGCGATTTTAAGCGTATCGAGTGCACAGGTTATTATCACCTACTTAACTGTCATGCACGCCAAAGCCATCTGTAGTTTTTCACAAAAAGTAGCTAAATATTTGACCTGGTGCACATCTCGCCGGCTCCGCGCGGGAAGATGCGCGCCTGCGCGATCATCTCGAGCACGGAGGTCTTGCCGGCCGACTGGTCGCCCACCACCACGACGCGCGGCAGCCGGCCCGCCTCGCCCGCCTCCCAGCCCGCCAGCTCGTCCAGCACCGCCGAGTACATGTCGATGAGGGACCGCTGCCGAACGGAGCCACCGTTTAAAATAACACAGGCTAATTTTTTCCATCAGTAACAGATCAGTATTTGCAGAGTACGATCATTTGATTTCTTATCACGAACCGTTACAATATTACAGGTTTAACTCTGCGTGTCTCACTTCAAACACTGTAGCTTTACAAAAAACAAAACAAACGAGCAAAACAGTTTTAAGAAATCAACAGCTACTTTCAGGAGTCTGCTGCCCCACACTTGGCCAGCTTGGTAAACTATGGCCTTCAACCTCTTCGTTCTGAAAGGAGAAGCGGTTTAGTAGTAATAAGTGGGTGTAAGTAAAAAAACAATATCCAGTCGAATTAATGTGCTATTAAATATGGATCTATCTTAGTTAATACAGATGGTACGGGGCTGGTGAAGTGATACATTAGGCGGAAAGTTCATATGGAAACCTTCATTTTCTTCGCCGGCGGCTGCCTGCCTTGTCGCAGCAGCATGTTCTGCTGCCTCAGCTCCCTGTTCTCCTGCTCGAGCCGCTGCAGCTCCCGCTGGTAGCGCGCCTGGAGCGCGAGCACCTCCTCTTGCAGAGCGTGCACGCGTTTCTCTGAACACAAACATTATTATTCTTCTCACATATATACCATGCGTGAACACGCCCTAAGATACTATATTATACTATTATAAATATGCTCACATAACCTGGTCCCTCCGAAGGCATCGCGGTACCTTTTGAAGGTCCCCCCTCCCGGTGACCAAAACGAAACATTGTCCGCTAGTCCGGTGATCGCAGTATGCCATAACGAAAGAGTACGCGGACTTGTACGTTACCGTAGGCGGCGGTCTCGTCGGCGGCGCGCTGGGCGGCGGGCGCGGGCGCCGGTCTGCTCTGCAGGTTGTTGACTATCTTCGTCGCTGGTTCTGTGATGAAAACAAAAATACTCTCATACAATTGGCAGCTTCGTTAACAGATGCACCGTTACACGCGCGATTGTAGTCGTTATTACGCGGACTTATGATGCAGAATTGCACGCCTGTTGCCTATTGAATGAATAAGGACTCGCAGATATTTTCTCATTCGTAGACGCTGGATTACAGTGTTTTAGCCGTTGAACGTTCCGTCCTTTTCTATCCTATCCCAAAAGCGCTAGGGGGGAACGAGACAAAACATTCAAGAGATAAAACAGTGCAGTGGAATTTTTAGAGAGATTATACTAAGTTATGATTATATTTACTTAATTATAATTAGATAACTTACGTATTAAGTACACTAAAAAAAAATATGGCAAAATTAGCGAGTTTCATGTGTTTTTGGAAATGCGTGTGTCTAAGAGAAATGAAAGAGAACTAAACACTCGAGCATCTATAGACAACGATGTACACGGAAAACAAGGTAATACCCGCCACATGCTAACGACGGTCACCCATGCCATCACTGACAGTCCCTCTATATTACACAATTAGCTAGACTACGCTTACACAGGTTGGGCGAGCAATTTCATAATCAATTTACGATTTCAACTTTAAGCTTTTCAAACAAGTCGATGTTCAAAGCGGCACAATAGTCGTTTCATAAGAAACCGACATAGAACTTATTATTTTAATCGCCGACTTGTTTATGCAATTATGCACTTTAAAATGAAAATAATTGTTCGCGGTATGTGAGAAGTCGGCTTTGAATTGGTACTGGATAATCTAACGAATCTCTTAACGATCGAGGATGTGCAGGAAATTGCATGCCCGCACCGTAGCCGCTCGCACTCACCGACTTCGGCGGCGTTGTTGGCGGCGGCGGCGGCGACCGCGTCCTCGTAGCGCTGCGCCAGCCACTCGCGCAGCTCGGCCGCCCGCAGCGCGCCCGCCTCGCGCAGCCGCGGATCTGAGTGCACCGACAGCGTCAGTGGGCCTGGCGCACCTAGCACGAGACGAGCGTCACTGACACGGCGCGCCGAACGGACGGGCGAAGAACGATGAGGGTGTGTGTGTGTGCGTGTGCGTGTGCGTGTGCGTGTGCGTGTGTGTGTGTGTGTGTGTGTGTGTGTGTGTGTGTGTGTGCGTGCGCGCGACACTAGCGCCGCTAAGGGTTCTAGGTGAAATGACAAATATGTGTGTTTGTATGAAAAGGGGGCATGAATGTTAACTGTAGGCTAAGCTGCACATTTTTCGAGCAGCTGTACAAATATAAAGCCAACCGATCAATTTAATAGGGTTTATAAGTGGACAAAATAGTGCTGATAGGCTGTATAAACATGTACCTAAGTGTAATAAAGTTGTAAACGAGGAAGGAAAGTATGTTAATGGTAAAAGTAGAGAGATATTTAAAAAGCACTACACAGATATAATGAAACATCAATAATAAAGTAAAAACTTGACGAGTCGTCTAAGAAGGCAATCAACCAGATTAAGACACATTAAATGCAACATGATATACAATACAAAGAGATTTAAAACACATACATACCGAATATAAAAACAATAAATCCACAACAAACAATGTCACTAATACACATTGCTCAGATATAATACTTAAAACCAACGACAATACAAAAGACAAAACAATGATACTTAAAAAACAATTATCCATCAGTACACCGATTTCTCCTCAAAACTTAGTAACAATACCGAACTCTAGACACTATTAAAATAACAATAAATATATTAGCCAAAGACATC
>DWDX01003026.1:0-13905 GCA_018245675.1 Agara michaeli | reverse complement strand
CCCCACATTTCACCAGTTACGTTTAAGTCACACAATGGGATAGGTGGTGAGCCTATTGCCATGCACCGGGCACACATATACATATTAACTATTAACTGTAAATCCTAACTCTGCCTACCCGGTGTGGAAAAGCGTGAACGTAATCGCGCATTTAAATAAGTTATCAGCAAAGAGTACCCAAGCGCAGTTCGTTAATTACTGTGCCTATCATAACGTGGTTTGCACGCTAACAGCCTCGCCGTGTCGAGATTATAATATAAATTTCATAACAATCACTTCATAATCATTAAATCAACAAGTTTTAATGAACGCACATACTCACAAGTTAATCGATTTCATCAGTTAGCACCAATGAACACAGAAAAGAAACTATGCTAAGATGACTATCTGCGGGCGGACGTAGAACTCGTAATCACTAGAAATGTCTTTAAAAAAACAAAAAAGAAAATCTTTTTATCCCTATAAAAAAAAACGTAACATCACGCCTGTAATCCTCTAAGGGGTAGGCAGAGGAGTGTAGTACACTATTTATCCCTATATAAGTATCCATAAAACAAACTACAACAACATACCGTCACGCCAGATCCCTTAACGGGGTAGGCGGGGAGCACCGAGTGCCAGATATCTCGGTCCTTACAAATCTGGCGCGCTTCGTCTACATTCATCACTCTCTTCATGCATACACGCCGGTTTCGGAGACTATGACTCCTCTTGATAAAACAAACTACTGACATTTATACAGTATTTTTTGTTATTTTTTAGCCCCTTTTATTGTTTCACTTTTATCGTCTCCTCTCGTACCGAGATGGTTTTAGGCCATAATCAACCACGCTGGCCAAGTGCGGTTGGATCGACTTTACAAAACTCAACAAATATTATACTCCATAAAATACTCTAAAATGTGCAAGTTTCCTCACGATGTTGTCCTTCGCCGTGATAGCGAACGATATTTAGATTATAATACATAAAACGCATGTAACTTTGCAAAATCAGAGGTGCCTGTCAGGATTTGAACCCACAATCCCCGGAGTGGGAGAGTTAACTTACAAACCCCTAGGCTATCACTGTGTACTCAATGTATACATTTTATACATATACTTAATATACGAAAACAATACGGGACGCCTGGACCATATTCAACCGGGCTGTTTCAATTGGCTGAGATTTTACATCTTGTATACACGAGATGACGGATGCCGATCACGCGTGTATAAAAGTCATTTCTAGTCGATATCAAGGTCTGTAACGCAAGTGAGATTCTGAATTGATTATTGGATTAATCGATTCTCGTAATAAACTCCAATCGATAGCTGATTGCGATTCTCGGAACGGGCTATATATCCACTGTTTTACTGCGTATGAAAGTCGAAATAAAAAAAGAAAGTGCTCACACGAAACACTATTCGGACACACGATATAGGTACCTAGTCACACGCGGTTTCTCCAAAAAGTGTTTTCTTAATTTCTCATTCATTTAGTGGCGTACAGCCAAGATAGGCCATCTGATTGTAAGGGGACATGTCACCTGTTGACTTATGAAACATTGGAAACGTAGCTAATGCGTGGCGGGACTTAAAGAAGACATCTTCTCGGACCTCTCTTGAAAAGTCACAGTCTTAATAATAATGATAATAATATCTGTGGACAATTCCACACGCGGGTATCCGATTACAAATAAAGCAATTGAATGCCTGTGTCATGGTGACCGGACTGCTGATAAACATACATATATACATACGAGATAATGCTGATATAAATATTTTTATTACGACCGCACACAGAACAAACAGATGTATTCATCACACAAATGTTTGTCCTGGGTTGGAATCGAATCCACGACCTCCGGTTTTGCGGTCAGGGTCTCTAACCACTAGACCACGAGGCCAGCCACTCTCGTACCACAGTGAGATTATCATATTAAAGTCAGTGTTTTGGCAGTAAACTCAAACCGTACGGCAAGATACACGAGTCGTAAACGTTAATATGTCACCGCGCTAACGCAGCGGATAGCTTCGCAGCGCGCAGTAGTATACCGCTCGCCGGCAGCGGGCAACGGGGAAGCGAAACAATGAGCAGCAATCGAAGTAAATCTGCGCACTGAGCGGCGATCCGCATCGCGCCCCGGGCGGCCGCTGGCCGTACAGAAAGCATTGATATCGCCGCCGTAATAGCAATGCAAACAAAGCCGCAGGTAGGAAGTGCGCGAGATTAGTTGCCGGTGTAAAGTGAAGAAGGTCGCGTGATACAGATATTTCTTATTGTACTCCACGCAAATGCATATTTAATACAGTACTCATTGAAACATAAGTATATTTACAATTAGTGGCATTATCGCTTAACAGTGTGGTTTGTTTTGTGGCAATTGGTATTACATAAACAGAATGAGATATAAAAGCATAAAGAAGACTTTTTTTTGGATCGATTTTAATAAGATCGTCCACATCTAACATCGAAAATTCCAAGGATAGGAATTACACTAATAGGAATTAAATATTAACTGTACCAGAGGGAAAACATTATCGTTCGTATGCAATTCGTCACCATTCAGTTGCAACCCTATTTATATCGTAATAGTGCAAATTGTACTGTTACAACATAATTCACATGACATGTGTAAAATGAACATGTTCTTCCAAGAGACGATTGCATGAATAACTCAAGCTAATTTTATTATAGCATTACATGATCGTGCTGATCGTATCAATCAAAATGTTAATCTAATTAACTGTTACTATCATCGGCGCTGCTCCGAGGTCAATACTACTGCCCGCTTCTCGCTTCCGCTTGCAGCTCGGCCCGTCGCGTGCGTTGCAATCATTCCGTCACAGATTGCGAGCCCGGAGCCGTTGTAGATAATTTTTGTTACTGGTACACTTTCCCGTAAACATGTCCGCCGTTCGCGCCGCCGCTCATTTGCCTATGAATTATACAGAGCTATTTGTTTACCACCGTTACGAACAATTTGCGCCAATCACAGCCAACAGAGTAATTCTATACCGCCCGCTACTGCCTTCTATTTTGTCCTTATAGGTTATTGTTTCGTGCTCTTTATAATATCTTTATACCGTTCAACTGCTCCGAGAACTGATATAATATTTGTTTTCTGCTATAATTTTACAAAGGCTAACATACCTTTACGTGTGATAAAACGAATCCGCGTCTATGAACGTTCAATGCCATTGGACAATAAAAAAGAGACAAACCTGAAACAAATGCAAATCGCGCGAGTGACACCAGTGGACACCACGGCTCCTATTAACACGGCACGGCTAATCTTCTGATCGGACGGTGTTGCCAGGGTAATGGATCGCCCCGAGAACGGGCAGCGAGCCCAATTAGGTGTGCCGATTGCGAACTGCCCCAGTTGTCCTGATTTAATATAGCTGGCAACATTAATCTTGCATCACAGAAGGTCGTATACTGTCGATGTGCTAGACAGATAATTTGTTGTTTTATGTTTAATGACTTCTACTACATTTATATATATATATCCCTTAATAGTGGAAAATTGTTCAGTTTCCATTATTAATCATCTTAATTTTAAGGCAATGAATACTGGAGTTCTTAAATTAATTACATAATCCTAATATGATATTGAAATAAAACAAGTGAAGAATAGAATAACCTGCAATATAGGCTCTATTTTAATAAAATTCTCACCCATAACCCTTAATATACTTTAACTGTCCATCCCGTTGACCTTTATCTATTTAAAGCCTGCGTGCGTGGGGTCCATAACTCTTTGGATAATCCGCAACATACCGACGCGGCGTGGGCGTCCCGACTAACTGTTCCTTGTCCATTAACTGAGGGTAACATGATAGGGAAATAAATAAAAAGTCTCTTTCAATTTGAATAACGTACGTTTTTTTAACTTACTGATTTACTATAATAATCCCTCCAAAAACTCTGGATGTATCACGCGAGAAAGACACATCGATCATACAAACGCGTCGGCTCGAAGGACCACGAATAAAATTTAACTAAATCTCACGATGTAGAGAATTAAAGTACCGTTTAATGAAAATATACGCTGAATCACGTTCCTAACGTTCAACTGAGATAGCACTATCCACCCTATAAATATCCCATAAGCGTCGTAGAGAACTGTTCGCTACCCCGTAACCAATCCGTAATGTGCCAACTACTGTGGTCGCCAGATGAACGCGACCCGTCCTCTCTAATGCTCATACTTCGGATCCGCTTCAAACGGGGACAGATGGGAGGCCACCTACCACTGGCGGTACTAGTCAGGATTCGTTGGAGGTGCAAGGCTAATTGTTTTGTGCGCTGAATCAAGATTTATGACGTCAGACAAAGTGATACCCTTCCTACTTAAGACCATTAAGGGTTTAGATACAGCTCTTTAACATAACTGCGCTTTAGCATTTGCAATTCTGATAAATTTTAATAATGCTCTTAAATGTTGATACAAAAAGAACGGACAGTGTAATTAGCGATTTATAGAAAACGGAACTTACGAAATAGGATACATTTGTGTCATGTTTTCTCTATCTCGCAGTGGATCTATGGCAATGGTCAATAAACCGTGATTAGATCTGGTACCGGTACTTTGAGGAACTCGTAAAATTCCAGATCCCTGGATACGTTATATCTAATGAAACCTTGTTAGCAGTTTATCAGGTTATCGCATTTGCAAGCTTAAAGTATCTGCATTTGCATCGACACCTCCATTTTCCGTACAATAAAGAAGCAAGATAATTTACATATATTGAAATTTCAACAGATAATATGCAGTTAGAAGATGTGCATGAAGACGCAAAGAGGAAATTCGCAGTGAATTTAATAGATGCAGCTTTAATTGACATGTGTTCTGTGTCTTTTATTAATTGTGTTAATTAATATAATTAATAATTTGCATGTACTTTTTCGTAATTAATGACAAGACACATACATACATATATATCTGCTCAAGCGATATGCACATAAACCCGTCGACGTTAATGATCATCCTTTGTCATCCTCAAATGGGAATACGACTGCTAAGAGGTCGCTTCATCCACAATCCTATTGAGCGGCCGACGCGGTCCCGCTACACCGAAATTATGTGCTTTGACTGCATGGGAACCAGCGCATAATCCGTTCGATGGAGTTATCACAGCCAGATCCTCTTTAGCATCCAGTGTTATTAGTTCCGTTACATTTCATTCTTTGTTGTCCTCTGCTGCTACGTTTATGTTCATTAGCCGTGTGTATGCTTGAATGGGGTTCGTTGATGCGTTCGTGTTTCATTTGATAATGGTCCGCGCCCGCCGTGCGCTCCGCCCGGCGTCAAATTAGACCATTTCGGGATACGAAAGTCTCGTAATAAATCTCGTTGTCTTTGTCACTGTCGCATTGTCTGCGCCGTGATTAATAAAATTCGATATATGTTCATTGAAAGGCGGAACGTGGGCCGGTTCCGTTCGTTGATTTTAATTGGTTATCGTTAAGGTTCTACGTGACAGTCGCGTCACTCTTTCGCCGGATTTGTGTTCGCCCTTAGCACTCGCTTTCACTTCTAGGCGCGGTTCTGTTGTTAGAAGAAACTCGATTTCGTCTATTTTAAAAGCGATCCTACTCCACGAATGCGTTGATCGGTTTCGTTCTTGTCTTTGTGCTATTAAAATGATCAAATTAAGTTTATCAAGCCCCCATGGTCAAATGAAAATTTATTATATTTGAAATAAAAGAAAAGATAAGTACGATAAGATCAAAGCGAATAAGTATTCGTGCATTAATACCCGGGAAAATGCGTATTTCAACTTGATATCTTAAGTTTACAACTGTCACTTATCATAACTGCAAAGTACCATTCTTAGATAGAAGTAATAAACGAAACCGAGTTTAATACCATTCCTAATGAGTTGAAAACGAATTACGCGCGTCAGAGTGAGCTATTAAAGTTAAACGATTCGGTCGTAATAAACTATATTTTGCCATATAAGTGCGACACTGAGATAGTGAGCAGGATATGGGAGCGCTACATCACGCGGACTGGGAGTCGTTCCCGTAAACGTTCACATTCGTCCACTTCTTACCGCCCGCGGCAACAACCGTTGTCAGCTCACCAAATACGCTTAGCCGGTAATCGTCTCTAACATTCGTTAATGACTTGAGTATTATTAATGTCATGCCGGTCGCTACTTCAGTAGATTTAATGTTTTTAACTATTTATAATCCTAGTACGTAGCCTGCTATGATACATTTATTTTTAAGACTAAGTAAATTGCCTACTTCAAATAATTTTTCATCATTATCATCCCGCTTATGGCGTTTCATTATATGTAATGTACATATTCTAGCTGGATTAAGAGAAAAAATTCTAATCCACTTGCAATGTGATTATGTCTTTATATTTGATAGCTAAGTCCGTTTAGAACTGGATTGTGGAAGCACGATCCCTGCGTTTACAGCCGAAAGGGCAGCTCTTGTATTGCTTTTTATTTCTGATTGATTTATTAGTCTTAATATTTCAAGTTTAAGAGGTAAAAGTTACGATTCGGCCATCATCGATAGTGTCAGATTCATATTTGTGACGGTTCGTAGTTAAAACTCCAGTCCTATTGAAGATCACATACAAATGTCAACGAATTTAAATGACTGTGTCATAAAATAGGCTTTTAACTTTTTTTTTTCAATATGGCATACTGAATTTAGAACATGAATTATCACAAGTGATTCTAATGTAAATTCTTTTTTTCAGCCGGACACGGTCCCACAAGCCAGCGTGGACATGACAACGGTCCTGGAAGTAAGCGAGGCGGACTCGGTCACGGGCCACGCGCACAGCCTCGCCATCACCACACCGGACCGGGTCACCTTCGTGAAGGGCACCTGCCGCGAGGAGACGAGGTGGTGGGCTGATGTACTGAGCGTATATCCGCGGAGTAAGGTGAGCATTCATGATATACCTGAAACAGTTCCATAGGAAACCACTGAACAACATTTGGTGATATTATTGCACCGGTATAAAAATTGCAGAAACTCAAACCGAAATCGATAGTAAATGTCGATAGAAGGAAAGAAAAATGAGAACCCCGAAATTCAATTCAGGCAATTTGCTGCGATCAAAAATTACGAACACAATGAAGAGCTCAGTGTAACTTATTATTACGCGCGTGCGTGTTCGGCCGCCGTCAATATATATATATATGTTTTTCCAAATTAATATAAAACGCGCGATAAACATGAAGGCACAAGTCGGTCCCATCTCGTGACTGGTAGAACAGCAATGTGCGCACGCGTCGCTTTCGCTGTACGCACGCCCCTCGGCATCCGTTTAGAAACATAAACACTATATTTCGGCGCGAGCGCACCGTTCGCTACACGGTAATGGGGACATACGGATGCGTGGTGATTATTGGCCGATAAATCGACCGAGGTGGCTCATGAGCCAATGATTATGAGAATGGTAATGGTCGCGGCTTAAGTGTGTTCCATTCGCGACGTATGATAAGAGCGGCCCGCGATAATGCTCTACTTCCGGCGGCGGTAATGGAAGCCTCCGATCCGGTAGCCAACGCGTTCGGCGCGGGTGCTCGGAATCTTTCAACGTTGTAAAGTGATTACGCACCTGATGCTATACTGTGTTGCGATTATAACCACGTTAATTGGGTACTATCTGTATGAGAGAACATTTAACATAGATAATAAAACAAGCTTTTATTCAAGCATTAAGCAATCTTATTCTAGTGAGTTTGTAGAATATCTTTAACCTCGTGTATTTCGAAATGCTGAGCTTATAGATACGAATAAAAATTTCTTTATAGTTATAATTATATGTTCTGTTAATCACTGGAGTTTTCAAAAGAATCATGTATAGTTATGTCCTATTATAGGTACACAAACAATTCTTTTCGACAACAAAATTCAGTCTGTCCGGAGTAAACCGTTTTTGAAGATAGAGAAATTTATGAGGATACTCAGGTACTTTTTACCCCGAAAATATTTATGGGTTCTGTATGATTATTGTAAGACCTTTAAAACATTGCCATAGTTGGATTCGTCTAACATTCACGCAGACCATTTCCTGTGAATAAGCTAAAATTTAAAACTTTACAAAATAGTTTGATACAATATTTGAAATATACAATATTTGATAATACAATTATTTGAAAAAAAAAACTAACCTCTTAGGTAGTTGATCTAAGTCTCGACAATGTCAGTTAAAACAACTGAGGCGACAGTAAACGGCTTATTTAATTTCATATACAAAATAATGCTAATTTGCATGTTGCGTTTATTATTTACCGTAGGTACACCAAGTTCCGGGTACCTAGCTACGGCTGGCTGACTTGCAAGTTGAAACTTGTAAGATGGGAGATTATAGAGTCACTGTGATCTTTCCCCATTTGTTTGGGAGCAGCAGGAAATGCCTCGAGGGAAATCGAGGACAGCACTCGAGATATCGATGGCTCCGCTTGATTCATGCCCTGACGGGACGACTCTAATTCAGTAATACTTAAAACTAATGGCTCTCAGAACCAGCCGCACCTCCATATTTGCGATGTTGACTTTATAAGGCAATAATTCAGACGCGCTATCGCGATATTAAGATATTAGATTGCACTTACCGCGAGCTTCTCTATCTACTTCTCAATTATCGGACAGATTAATATTGGCTTATCGATGTAATTGAATTCAATGTTTGATTTTTCGATTAATGTCCGGCAGTATTTTAATGTCATTGCACTAGCGGTGATTTTAAACGCTGAAATTGTTTCGAATGAGGCAAAAACTTAAATTCTTAGGCGATACAAAAACTAGGTACACCTTTAATACAGTGTGAGGTTGTTATTTCTCGGCAGGTGTAACGATTTCTTTCAATCGCATTGTCTTAGAAATGAAATCCTTATTAAAGTCGAATAATGCCTATAATAGATCATTGTCATTAACAAAACATTGAAAGCTCACAATTAACTTTAGATCGATCTACTGACGGAAACGAAAACGCATATATCGTATTAAATTGAGCTAAAACTAGATATTCTCTGAACTAAAAATTTTATACTCTTCTTTCGTTTTCATCGAAAAACTATTTGGAGCACATAAAGTGTTTTACTAATGGACTGATTCTTTCTCTAGTCAAAATAAAGATATCGAACGGTATTCCACATGGACGACTCTAAAAATAAACCGACGACATGCTCCCGTAGTGTAATTAATACTAGCACCTGTCTCAATTATGCATCGAACAGGATGGCGAGACGAGTTTTTGCCAAACGGTTCCAGATGTAACACAATGCTGTAATAGAGCCCTCTAGGAACAATGCGCAACTGGTTCCGTGCCCTTGGCGCCAGTTCAATTCATTTTGACTGGACTGTTGGTCGAATAGTCATATACCCTGACTGCGAAATCAGAGTTCTTGAATTCGATTGCCAAGGACCGTTTCTGGGTGTAATAAAAAGGTGAGGGTAGACCCAACATATTATGCTGCATATGTCATATTATATACGTAAATAATTCTGTTATGAGGGCTTGTCGCAACGATTCATTCTGGCACGAGTGAGGTTATCAAATGACTGCAATTTAGGCAATTTTGATTTCTGTAAAATCAACTTGGCCGACTATTTTGCATCGGTATTGAATTAATAAAAACCCGTAGTCAAAAATAAAAAGTTGCAAACTGCACGGGCTTCTGTCGTGATACGTAAACTAGATTCGCCGACGGTGTTGTCAAAACAAAACTCTGAAGCGATTGAGATTACGATTGGTCTTGACAGGTAATTCAGGAAAGGCCAAAGCGGCATGCCTATATCCGGCATCGGCTACGATCTGATTAAACACTGCCACCGTTTGATCATCAAGTTTAGTGGTTATTCACGACCTGTGCCGCCGGATTCGAGGTCAGGGTAATTTTTCAATTGTCCGTAATCACCGCTTGATCGTTGATCGGTTCTAGTGAATTTAGCGTCTACATGAGCGCGGCGGCCTAGTTCGCGGCGCAAATGGTCCGTCGCAATTAGTTCAGGATCGAGTTACTGCGGCCGCGGCTCTGACGCACACGACTCAGATCCTTGGAACTGTTAGATTTCAATTTAAAATACATCAAAGTGTTACATTTACGTTGTTATTTGCGAGCTGCGTAATTTCTGACGAACTGTAAACTTCGTGTGCCAACAAAACGAGGACACAAAAACTTGGACGATGTCAACGAACCTGTTCGCTATTTAAATGAGTGATAAGAACACGCTTCAATCCATAACCATTTGTCCCTAGCAATTCCAACACCATATCGTCCACTTAATCTACATTCATGCAAAGACATTGAACTGGAATGGTGGCTAGAAAAAAGCCAGTATGCTCTCGACAGTGATACTACACGTCGGAACGAGTGCGGCACTTTATCGACAGATCGCACTTTTTTCCGCAGCTCGCCTCCTCCAGATAACAGCACATGACAGCCATACGAATAAGTATCAGAGAGAGTCGGTACAGATATTAAAATAATATACAACTGTTTACCGAATACGTACATACATTCTACTTCTGCTTCGTTTGGTTATAAAACGTAAACGTGAAGTAAAGACAGTCAATCAATGTGACTGTTTTGATTTTAAAATGTTTTGTGTTTCAAATGTTTGAACTATGATACATCAGTTATGAAACGCTCATTGATAATGTTCTTCCATTTTTAATATAATTTTCATAACTGGATTTAGGAAATTTCTGTACCATGACGTTGTTGCTCTAAAATGTATATGAATTTTTCAAGCTTTTGGTCTTGTTAAATACGTTTTTATTATACACGATTATCCACAAATTTCGTTGAGTATAAACATGTAATAATGATTTTGGGAACATTGTCTATCATTTCTAGAGTTTGATAAAACATATATATGTAGTCGAGCATCTATCTGTGTGTAATATAACATACATTACAGAAATATAATAAAACATATATATGTTATATTATACACAGATAGATGCTCGACTACATTTGATGGAAAAGGGCATAGTTACCTATCTGTTATTAAACTCAATCTCAAATTATCAGTACACGAAGTTGAAGATGCATTGCAACGACTGACGAATTCTGGCCGAAGCTTTAACCATCGCCAAAACAAAACATAAAAAAAAATGCATAACCACTTATAGGTGAACACAAAAAGCACTGTCAATTGCAAAAAGCTATCGACGTTAAGGCTAGAGTAGTTAGTTAAGGAGTACAACAGAAAACGGGAAAGAAACAATGAAAAAACGCAATCAATGAATAGCCTGATTCCTATATGTTTTCATCTGTCAACGGTTCCTCGAAACATGAGAGCGGATTTCTATAAGCCAAGGTCGTAATCACAAATAACCATATACAGTACGCACGTCACGTGCTCGATGCACGCAAAATGTTGTCGCCCTATGTCGCATCGCGCATCTAGTCGATTGAGACCGCAGTCCAGAACTGGTGGCAATTAGCTGCGCTTTTTGCGTCGATGCGGAAACGGACTGCTACACGTTCCGCATTCGGTGTGACCATAATCGAACGTCGAGGAAGCTCGGGGAGTATCCGCGCATTTCCCGTTGCGATCTGACTGAATATCGTTTTCACACTCCGATTTCCACCGGCTACGGTCTTGTTGGCCTTTTCTTCTTTAAACAAAGTTAAATTAATACAAGCACGTCTATTAGAGTCGCTTTGGACCCGCCCTTTCGGAACTACGTCTCTCGTTTAATTAAAGTGCACACGCCTAGATCTAGTACTTTCGACTGTACCATTCACACTCGCCTTGTAGACCCGTTTCGCGGTTCTACCATCGTTACATTTACTACTTCGATCTGATTTCACATCCCCTGCATGTGTCCTATCATTAGCGCTTAGCTTGTCAGCTGACTTGTCGCATGAGATGAAATCGTATGCCGCGTTACCACCGGACACGTGTGCAGCCACCCTAACATACGAAACTCAATAGAAATACGACCAATTAACGCCGAACAGAGAACAGAATTAATGAAGGCGATTATCTCATCGCGTCCTTTATACATCAATGTCTATCCGGTTTATTTGATGTTGGAAACCTCGTGCGTCTAAACATGGCGGTGGGTGAGGCCGCTCTGGGCCCGCTATGCGGTTTGAAACAAGAGAACAGCCGACTGTCACCTTGTCGTAAATCTACAGGACCCGATAAAAAGCGACCGGCGAAACTATCTCACTGACCATTTTCGTGACATCCAATCATCAGTACTAATTTGATAGTCAATGTACCGCTGTATGAATAAGATTTATGATATAACTATTAATATTATAATGTAACGAGCTTTTGCCCGTGGATTCGCTCGCTTTAAGAACTTTCATCCCCTATTTCATCCCCTTGGGGGTAGAATTGATCAAAATCCTTACTTAGCGGATGCCTATGTTATAATATCTACCGGCATGCCAAATTTCAGCCCGATCCTAGCAATTGTTTGGGCTGTGCGTTGATAGATCACTATGTCAGTCAGTCAGTCTCTTTTGAGTTATATATATTTAGATTTGTAATGATTTTTAACCATTTTGTTTTTTTTTCGACCCTTTTCTTGGTCCACTGTTGGACCTGGTCTTCTCTCATGCCGACCCCATTTAGGCCATAGCAGACCATGCTGGTAAAGTGCGGATTGGTAGACTTCTCACACCTCAGAAAATATTATATACTTTATAACATCTCAAGTTGTGTAGGTTTCCTCGCGATGTTTTCCTTCACCATTTTTAACCATACCTATATATATATATATATATATATATAAAACGTTCAGTGCAGTCTGAGCATCGTATACTCGTATAAAGAGTACAGCTCGTGATTGTATTAAAATGTTTACGAGAGTTTTTTTTCACCGATGACTCAGATTAGATTGAAGAGCTATTCATAGTGAGAACATAAAAATAATTGGTCAAAACATAAAACAATCCGGTATCGGTGCGCCGGCGCCGCGCCGTCCCGTTAACGCCGAGATAGATTCGATTGCGCCCGCGCTACTGCGTCAGGGTTGTCAATTTTGATGAAAAAAAACCGGAGACCGTGATCGTTTGGCTACTAAACATAGCTAAGATTGCCGTCCTTGTGAATCCACTACAACACCCGACGATATATGCTTCGTTAGGTGGTTAGTGACTGGAGATAATCAATCTTGATTTGTGTACTAAGTTTGAGCTTCTTTAATAAGTTAACTAATTGCAAATACAACGAGGACATATTTACCGTCATTACAAAGTGTTAAGACTTCGTTGTGTAAGTAGTCTTCTTGAGACAGCGGTAACCATTGCTGTCTTAACTAGTCGTAGTAACTGTTACATTAATCATTGTTATTATCATGACATCCACCCTACTATATGATAAAAGTGATTCGATATAATCCTTTTTGATTCTTGATCCCAATTATGTAATATCGTACCGGATGTCGGAGTGAATACCGGAACGTACCATCCCTACCATCCCTAGCCCGCGGGTCGCTGAACTGATTGATACCTTTCTAGATCGCGGCACGGCCTTTTTACATGTATACTTCCTGTTTATTATACTTCAGTGCTTTGTTTCGAATATCGACGATGTTTTCGCTATGTATACGCGACGCAATAGTACAGTTTAGTGTTAAGTGCCACTTGGTCTTTTGGTCTCTTGGCTTGGTGGTTAGAGAGCCTAGCTTAACCGACGGTCGTGAGTTCGTTTTCCCGTCAGGACAATGATTTGTGTGATGCGCACATTTGTTATGTCGTGTAATAAAACATATCTTTATAAGTATCATGTCGTATGTTTCTTTATCAATTGACTGGTTACCGTAATGCCGGCATATAACTAGCGATGTTATAATGTATAAAGACAAAGACAAAGACAAAGACAAAGACAAAGACAAAGGCAAAGACAAAGACAAAGACAAAGACAAAGACAAAGACAAAGACAAAGACAAAGACAAAGACAAAGACAAAGACAAAG
>DWDX01003025.1:0-13906 GCA_018245675.1 Agara michaeli | reverse complement strand
GGCCAGTACCATATTTCTTTTAAGTTGGTATTTGTTCTGTTCTTACAGCCCCCATATAATGGAGATCCAGCCCTAGTACTGAGGGCTCATGCATTTTTAGAGAGGCACGGTTTCATAAACTATGGCATATATGAGCGTGTTACTCCAATACCCAATCCACCAAAGGGCAAACAGAGGCCCAAGGTTATTATAATTGGCGCAGGTGAGTCTTTATCTGTGTAACTAAATCTCAGTAGTGGTTACGACTACCCAAATGTCTAATTTCAAAATTTAAAATTGCTAACCCACTCTTCGCTGTACAGCTGCTGTGGTATGTAATCTTAATTGAAAAGAAATAAAAATATACTGTGTGTGTTATAATATAGTGTATGCTGCAAGGGACGTGAAATGATATTATAACAAAATACCAACCGTAATAAAGGAATTAAAAAAATTGTCTCATATTCTGCAGCCACCTATTCTGCTACTTAAAGGATACTCTTAAAAATGGTTATACCATACTGATATAAAAACCATTTGAATAAGAGTGCTGATGGCTTTTTCTTCCTTTACCGTCTAGGTCTACATAGGACTAAAGCCAATGTAAATCTGAAATATATGTTAATTTTAGTCTAATTATTATTAAGTATTAACAATAATTATAATTTCAATTGGAAGTTTTCAATCTTACGATGTAAAGGCAAAGGTAGGTTTTTTTACTATTCCAAAATGCGGCGATTTTTGATGCAATTACAATGTTAGTGTATTCATGACAACATTTCCACAGTCAGGTGCAATTTATTCATTTCTACAAAAAATCCATATCGCAGGAGTATCAGGTCTAGCTGCCGCTCGTCAACTCCAGTCCTTTGGCTGTGAAGTGGTGATTTTGGAGGGAAGAGACAGAGTCGGTGGAAGGGTTGTCACTTACAGAAAGGGCCCTTATGTAGCTGATTTAGGTAAGCCGTTGAGAATGTAATATTATCATACATCATTTCTCGTGTAGCATGGTCAAGAATCCCCATTAAAAATTTGTAAATTTCGTTAGGTCTTCCTTTTCCCTATTAGTAGAATATGCCTTAGCGGTATATATACGGATACCTGTATACTTATACGTTTTTGAAGTTGATTAATAAATTTGTTATACACAATCTTGCAGGTGCTATGGTAGTAACTGGATTGGGTGGCAACCCGGTTACCACATTGTCAGTACAAATGAACATGGAACTCCACAAAATCAAACAGAAGTGTCCCCTCTACGAAGCTACAGGAAATCAAGTGCCTAAACACAAAGACGAAATGGTAATTATAGATTTTTTGTATGAGTTTTCTTGTGTGTATACTTTTAGTTTTCTGACAAATATAATGATGAATCTACAGTGCAGAATATGATCTTATAACTGATACCACATCAGCTGTAATTGGATTTGATGTACATTATATATGTTTATCAGCTGTCCGGTTACCATAACACAGGCATTCAATTGCCTAATCGGATAGCCGTGTGTGGAATCGTCCCCGGTTATCATACGAGTGTTATATTATAAGTAGTGTAATTAATATCTTTCCACCTTAGGTGGAGCGAGAATTCAACCGCCTCCTAGATGCTACGTCTTACTTGTCGCACCAGGTCGACTTCAATTACTATAACGACACGCCGGTCTCTCTTGGCCAAGCTCTCGAGTGGGTCATCAAGTTGCAACAGAAGAATGTCAAACATAAACAGGTAACATTCAAATAAACAATATAATAATAATAATAATTAGGACAGATCCCTAATGGGGTAGGGGTAGGGGTAGAAAGCACCGAGTGCCAAATATCCCTGTCCTTATAAACCTTACGTGCTTCGTCTACTATGATTATGTATAAATATGTAAATACATAATTTTGATAAGGACAGGCGAATGTTTAAAGTAATCGTTCTTGAACGGATTTCAATCCTGTCGGAATAAAAAAAATATCCTATTTTTATTCCCAGGCTTCAAATTATCCAAATTTTATTACAATCGGCCGAGCATTACGGCCGTGAAAGCGTAACAGACAGACTGACAAGTAACTTTCGCGTTTACAATATTTGTATGGATATATGGTACCTATAGCAGACTAGGTAAATACAAGTACAGCCAAAGTTAGTAAAGTGAGTAATGACAGCACTCTTTAAACTTCGTGATTATGAAGCAATCAAATCGTAATTTTCGATAAAGCAGCCTCAGCAAGGTCTAATGATTTTGTTCTGTGTTTTTCTTTTTTTTTTACTCGTGCTGCTTGACTTGGACCAAAATTTTCTGGCAGTCCTTGAGCTTTGTCTAATATTAAGCCCTTTCTTGTACTTGTACTACACTCCTCTGCCTACCCCTTAGGGGATTACAGGCGTGATGTTACGTTTAAGCCCTTTCTTCCTGGGTTTTTGATCAGATTAGGTCTCATAGTAAAATGTGCACAGTTTGCAATAAACGAGTGCCTATTATTAGATATTATGTATTATTCTTTTTGACGATTCCTTATGAGAGTTAATACCATGAAAGACCAACGGGATTTGTAAGAAGAAACGATTCTCTGATATACCCATAGAATTTGTAATAAACTTTTTCCATGAGATCTTCGCAAATTTTTTTTTTTTTACAAAAACATGTTGCTTATCCAATTTTCAGCTGAAGCAAACTTATAACACTCGTGCAAGTGATAATAAATAGTATAATCAATAGAGATAATTAAGCTTAAATATGTCTACGAGTATCTCTAAGGTTTATATTTTCTCAGGTTTGTACATATTTGGCAGCTATTTATATTTAGCAGCTTGCCAATCGTTAGAAGTTTGTTAACTTACTGATAGAACAATAATAAGGCGGCATCTTTTACTTTAGCGTTATATTATATACATGTATTAAAGCTTAAACATTTTTCGCAGATACAACACTTAAAATCAATTATAACCCTACAAGAGAAACTGAAAACCAATATAAACAAGTAAGCAACATTACTATGTTAGTACGAGTGAGATAATTGTAAAGTTTAGTAATTACTTTACGTTATCTATACTAATATTATAAAGCGGAAAGATTTGTGCGTGCGTGCGTGCGTGCGTGCGTGCGTGCGTGCGTGCGTGCCTAGCGAATAGGCTTAAAAACTACTGGATCGATTTCAAAAATATTCTATATCATCTTACGCTAGTCGCTTACATAATAGTGATGTTCATACGAACACCACTGCAGTTTTTTATAACACGTGCCTTACGGCGAATAGAATTTGTAGGTTGTTCAATGCTATCTTAGGATGGCCGATATACAAGAGCTTCTGAAATGCATGAAAAACGAGAAAGAGACCTTGGCCATAGAGAGAAAGAAAGGTGCCACGGGAGACGCAGGCATCTTGCAGGAGTTTAATTTTCGCCGCCTCAACAGAGAGATCAATCAACTGTGCAATGAATACGAGTCGCTGATTACACAGAATAACGCAATAGATGAGAAGTTGACGCAGCTCGAGACTAACCCGCCAAGGTACGAATTTCACACTCATGTTTATATCGATAATGTGTCAACATTGATTCGTTTTGTGTCTACTCACACTAGGCGTTCTATAGTAGTTCTCAGTGCTAGCAGATCTTACAGTCTTTAGGTATATAGTATGAACTTCTAATTGACAGTTATGGGAATCAAACGACACTTTCACTTGGTTGAGAAAAGTTATTATCATGCGAGCTCAGACTTGGCAATAGACGTTTCTTTATTACTCTTAAAAAAAAAACTTAGCTTTTCTGATTGTATCATTTTGTTCAAAAACAAATATTGATATTACATATTCAATCGATTTGTCTTGCAATCATAATGGTTTGTCGAAGAAAAAACTGAAGTATTCCGGTGTCGTCGTTAAATGTTCAATTTATTGCATTCAATATGGATTGTTACAGTTCCGTGTATCTGTCGGTGCGCGACAGACAGATATTGGACTGGCATTTTGCCAACTTGGAGTTCGCGAACGCCACCCCTCTCGGCAACCTGTCGCTCAAGCACTGGGACCAAGACGACGACTTTGAGTTCACGGGAAACCATCTAACAGGTACGATACTTTTACGTTTCAGACACTACGCACACTAGCCGATGATGAATACAAAATTAAATACATATTTCGTACAATTTTGATGCGCTAACAAATATTGTTTGAAAGGTCCTAAATGGAACTGATTACTAAAACTGGGCGATACATTTCAACCTATTCTCATGAACCATACACAGCGAGACACACACACACACACACATCACAGAAATAAACCTATCAAATTTATCTAACTTCCCTTACTGACAAAATTTTTCAAATGAATATTATATTATTTTAAGTTGAAGAGTTTGTCTCGTAATATTACTATATGGATAGCTATGGAGCTACCGTAGTTCCGGTACCATCTGAAGATCATCTTTCTCTGTATATGTATGTGGGTTGCGTTTAAAGTATCGTAATAATGAGTGTGTGGCCCGTATTGGAGCGCTTTTGAAATGTTAAATGGTTCACTTAGTAGAAATTGAGTAACTTTAAAATGCAAACGTCAAACTTTACTCGAAGGTAAGCCGTCAACTCTACGGCCTTTCCAATTACAATGTTTGACAGTGATAAACGTCGCACAATAGTTATTTATTTCATAAACGTTTCCATTGCGTATTTGGTTCGTGATGAAACATTAAAACGGTATATCTTTTTCATAAATATTGTAATTATCCTATGAAAATCGAAACCGACACTCAAAATGCCCGTTAAAGACATATAAAATAGGATGAAAGTATTTGTTCGTCTGTGATATACCTACATACCTACCTACCATACAAAATTTAACAAGGTGTCTATATAACAATACAATACACAAAGAAAGTAATACGAAACAAAACCTGACAATTTTACATGACATTTCTATTCAATTTTAATGCCATGCCATGCCAAAATATTGGCATATTATCAAAACGGCGTGAGCAATATTAAATTGAAGGCATAAATCACTAACTGATCAGCGGCGACATCGCTTGATGGATGGTGCGGCAAAGTGTTGATGTCGAAACCTGCCATTAGCTGACCGCCGCTATAACTTCAATTAGTTGCGCTCGCCACTCGTTAGTTGCTTGTGTTCCCGTAGCGTTTCCGTGCAAACATTCGCGATCGATGTGCCATTGTGTCACACAAAAGATGGTAGCGAATAGAAATAGTTGCCTTTATAAGGATCGCCTTGCTCTCCTCTCCCAATTGTTCCTATTTTACACGAACCGTTTTCTACATTCAACTGTATATAAACACTACGTAGATACGTTATGTTTTTTTATCTCACTATTATGCGTATCATTATTATCGCTGACATGAATCGTCGCCCACTAATTTCCCGAGCGTAACAGTATAAAAATGTCGGCACAAAAGCATCCGATTACCGTTAAATCAAATATTTATGCGTCTCCACGCGGGATAAGTTGTTTTTACCACATAATCCGTCTTAAGTTCACCATAAATAATAATCAAGTGTACAATATGATGTTGTTTGTCGACAGTTATTTGGTCTTCGATAGGATAAAAAATCAATTGGATTTTTTTTTACCATTTAACTCCGCGTAAACACTCGTAAGATATCCAGCATTGGGTTATGTTAAAACGCTATAAAAGTCGAATTACAATTAAAATATAACGACTGGAAGTGTGAGATTTCGTTTGGCCATTCTGAATTTTCCGTTATCTATGTGAAACCTTATCGGATACATTATCCATATAATTTCGCATTGAATACCCATTGCGATACCCGAACGGGTTGGAAGGCTGCCGCCGTGCCCCAAGGGCTCGCCCCGTTATGAATGTGGAATTTTCGAGTTAGTGGCCGGTTGTGATCTTTCGTGTGGATGGCGGATTTTTGCTTGCAGCGGTGGTTCGTGTCAATAATTACTATCATTTCTCGCCGCAAGTTTCCATCTTCCACCGACAATAAATTATCCACTGACTTCTGTGAATTGTCATAATGAGCATTGAAAAGAATATCGTGGATGTACGTACATACATCCACGTAAACGTGCCTCTTGATTTTAGACACTACACACATATACCGCTCTCGATCGAGTCAATCCTGTTATTTTTTTATTGAGAGTTCAAAATGATGGGTATTGGTATTGTATTCTCAAGCCATTTTTGATACCAATAATTTAGATTCCGATGCATAATGATATAAAAGTGATCAGAGTACTTATTATACTACAGATATCTTGGATCAATATACGTATAAAGAATAAGAAGGGTCGAAGTGAATTTGTTTGTTGTTATTCACCCAGATATTGTGTATCGCGACAATCGCGAGACTACTCTTTTGTGTGACGCTGCGTGCGTTGTCGGGCATAATATTTCTCACTGTTCGCTGGCCCCGGCGTCCTCGGCGTGGGTAGTTGAAAAATGACATCTTGATTGTTGTGCGTTATCCTTTCGTACGAGAATGTCGAGTAGGGCTGTAAGGTCTCCACGACGTCGCGTGCACGGCCATTGTCGAGGCTCGCGGCCACTAGCCCTACAAATTGAACGATTGTTAACCGCTCCATGAGACTGCTCCTATCGTGACTTGTCACGGGATTATTATATTTACCGAGATATTGTACTTTATTGTTGAATAGACCAACATCCAATAGGTAGGAGTCGGGCCGTTGTATGATCATATTTACCCAGCAGGTTCTGTGATATATCTAACTAAGAAATATATGTATTATCATACGTAGCAATCTTTTGTTTGGCATATTATCTGTGTTGTAGGATTTTTTGTATTTATCGACCCAGTATTCAATAGCACTAAGCCGGATAGAACATTTTGTTTAGAATTTGTAAAATTTAAACCATTTATTATATGATGTACATATTTATATACATAATATAATATGTGATTTTCATTAATCGGAGTTGTGTGGTGGGATTGCGTGTGCCTTGCCATTGATATAATAGAATGCCGAGGACTTCCAATAGTCTTTGAATTCTCTCAGTAATATTATACACTGTAATTTCACATTCGCCGGCTACAACTTCTTTATGTCGTTTATCATAAACATGCAACAAAGCCGCGATCAATGTGAGTTATAAGTTTTGTAAGCGACAAATGGTACTTGAGACTAATCCTAAGGTAGCGTCCGAGACCGAACGATAGTTTTATGGCAAGCTCTTGGCGGCAACAAGTTTTTGATAAAACTACGCGTGGCGCGAGGCAATAATGAATGTAATACAGCTTGAGCCTTTGCTCATTTATCACTCGCTCTATGAATAAAATATTCGACCCGCTGCCGTTGGAATACCGGCCGGACCTGGCCGCCCGCTTGCTGGTTGCCTATCGCAATCTGAGCTCAGTATCTACGAGTATCTTAGTAATAATGTACACTTCCTGAGGAATTCGTTTTTGTGACTTGCATTTTCCGTACTGGATAAGGAATGACGAAATGTGTATGATCCGAAATATTCTTAACGTTTATGTAGGTACGCGGATACTTAGCCGTATCATGCAAATGATTGCTACTTTCGACAACATTAGAACTGTACATAATGTATTTCAAACGTTAATATATGTGTAACACAGCCTATTGCACAGCAGTCTTTCGAACACATTTTAAATTTGGCAATAGGGTATCCACTTTGTCACAGTAAGAATGACGAGGACATCAATCGCGACGGTGGCGTTGGTTGCGGAGGCGTCAGGGGCGTGGATGAATAAGCGATGAGCCGACGAATGGCTTTATTAACCCGCCATTGTTCCCTGCGATCGTTCGCGTTGCGCAAGCGACACGCATTGTTCGCGTCTCGTAGCTTTCACTGCGGCGAGTTGACGTCACGGAGCTTATGACCTAAATGCTTGCGGTGTTAACTCCAGCACAATTTGCCTTCATCGAGCCATAAGCAGCTCGACACACACAACGCGGTGGCAAATCGCCAACTCTTGTCTGTTTTGTTCAACCTAAATTAGAGATCGTTGTCTTGTCTATACAGTACCTTCCGAGCTCGAGTAATTTATCGGTATTGTTCGCAGCAATCTTTGTGTTGCTTGTAGAGACAGTTGTTAGTGAGGAAAACAGACTTAGAAGTAAGTAGTCCATCGAGATCGGACTAGGTACGGCTCGCCGTTGCGAGCGACCAGTGGAGAGATTTATGTGGTGCGATGTAGCTTTAGGGCGGTACTTTGTGCTTCTAATTGACAAGTGTTCGAAACCGATAGCGCATCACGTTTAACACTGAAAGCGGTTGCAATTAGTGTGTAAAACTATATTAAGACTGTAAAGCTTCGTTTATAACTTGTAATCATGTAGCTTCCGCCAATAATTTGTATTGAAAACAAAAAATCCGATCAACGTAATAGTCTATACAGAAACAGTATAATACAGCTTTATTAATACAGTGGTTTCGTTGAGAAAATTTAATTAATATGTAAAATGTACCGGTTCGTGCTTGTTCATTATTTTATCAGTGTCACGCTTGACAAGTTCTATGCCTGTGATTTTATTTGTTGACTGGCAATTTTATTATTATCTTATTAGCACTCAACTATAATAGGGCTTGCTGGTAACACAAATCCGGAGCAAAGTCCTTCAGGCGATACTGGTTTAGGTAGGTATCTAATATAATTTCTGTGGTAGGTACTTACTTGGCGTTAGTTTTATTACACGATGCTTATTATGGAGTCGAGTTTGCACGGTCGGCTGTTAAACTATTTGAAATATTGGTATTTGCTGTTCCTTATTATGTTACATAGCAATTTGTTGCGTACACCGTTTAATTCATTTTTCAATGGAATGTTAACTAGAGTGAAGTATATTTACAATACGACAACGTTTATAGTTTTATCATTTCTATTACCCTTTCAAGTAGTCGTATAATAATAAACAAATTCAATTTATCAGGACTGAATACGAATTTAATTTCAACTTGATAATCGTACTTATTAAAATTTTGATTATTCCACGCTAGTTCATTGGGTCTCCGCTTTAACTTTCCGTTCATTGTTAAAGTTGTAATCCTCTTTGTGAACCCTAATTGAATTCACTGTTATGCTAATACTCTGATTTCCCATCTCATTTCGTTAATAGAGGTCTGTGGTAAACCAATTAAAGGGAGCGTTTGTGGATTACTCAACTTTAGGTATAAGGATAGTTAGTGGGTCCTTTCGTACGGGAAATTAACGTTTATTTAATCCTTTACGATGACATTTTATCCTTTCTCGTGTAACGGCCCCATAAGGTTTGGCGAAGCGAGCATACTGTTCGGTCGGTTTGATATATAGGATTTAATATGTGAATTTCAAAGAGCCAGCCGGCTGCCGACTGTCTGGAGACGTTTTGGTTCGGCGGTGCATATGTCGGCTTATTGCGCATTTCAGACGGCTTAA
Source organism: Agara michaeli (assembly GCA_018245675.1). NCBI lineage: Eukaryota > Metazoa > Arthropoda > Insecta > Lepidoptera > Hesperiidae > Agara > Agara michaeli. Next base: position 4,563 of record DWDX01003025.1, on the reverse strand, counting down.
CATTCCCACTGTAGACATCGCTGTCTTTGATAGTGCAGTGTAGCGATTTTATAAACGCTGTCCTGACCTATATTACATTCCGCAGGAGTTGTTGTACTCGTGTCGCGTTAGGTCTGCGTGTGTTTTATTTAAATAAAAAATTAAATTTAGTGCCTATTGTATTTTCAGTTAACAATTACCACATATTATATTTGAACCAGTTTAAAACTCTAAATTATTACTGTTCGATGTTCACTATTTTCAGAACGTCCACTTTCCAAAATTGAAAAACACGGTGTTTCGGTTTTTATTCACCTTTTTTGCATGGAATTCATTTCACAATTTCTATTTCTGTAAAGAAAATAGTATGAATTTGGACTTTCTAATAAAAAATATGGTAGGTACAGTTCATCGTAAAAAATCACGTTACCCGATGTTCCTTATAGCGCATTAGGTACTCCCAATATAATGTAACATTAAAAAACTACTTAACCGAATATATCACTAAATCAGAATCCTACCAACAGATTAATTTAATGTTGTTATTATTACTCATTGTAATATATCTATGACTAGTCAGTGAATAATTTTCATTATGCGTTCTTGACGTTTGTGGGGTAAATATTATTTTTTATCTTTTTTAAAAATCTGTTTTGTACATGGACTTTTTCCTTTCAAATTGTATAAATAAAATATAACTATAGAATTTATAATGTAGGTACTATGTACGGTTGTTAATGTGCAAAGCAAAATTATTTAATAATACATATATTGCGTCCACGGAAAGAACCGGTAAAACACGGTATCCGGTTCTGTTCGAGAACTGGAACCGAAAACACAAAGACCGGTTTTTGCATTTTCTGATACAATACCGAAAATCGCACTCACGTAGCTTCTGCTTAGATATTTTTTATTTTCCCTTATGTTTTGTCGATCGTTATGAATATAAACATGTAAAAAAATTGCTGGCAGTTAATTAGATACACTTATGTAAATCCCTGTAACATGTCTCGAAAGAGATGGCGAAGCTTTTAATTTTTAAATTACGTTATTTCCATTGTAACTTTTTAACCATCAGCATCCTATGTCTATAAAGAAAATTCTGAGTGACATTGACATTGACATTTGTCATACAATAGCGGACATGTAAATGTAGTTTCTTTAGCTTGATGTAGATTTGGGAAAATATTGTTAACAATAACCCTAGTACTTATCATTTTTGTTCTTTATGAAGGATTTTTATTTTTCTTCTTCCAGTGTCGTCTTTATTATTGATGGTTAGCGTTATTTTTTTTTAAGGCGACTCGAACATATGACATGACCGCATAGAACAAGGATCGGGTGCTTTTACTGTACCATTGGCGGAGGCTTTTGAGCCAAGTGGTTTTCCTTCCGCCCACACTTCATTTTCTTGGTATCTTGCCCTGGATAATCAACGTTACATGGGATTTTTATTATGAAAATATAATATAGTAGTGAACTAGGTACAACTGCATTAATTTTATTGATGTTGTATCATTAGAAAATTTGTTTTGATTTATACGAGCTTGGACTGTGTTCTCGCGCTCGTAATTCGACTCGTTTTCAAATGCCACTGTTTGTTGGTGTGAGTTGGTAACTTCTCGATTTTACTTGTTACTTTTTATCTTTCTTGCTTTTATTGTTTCTTTTTTCCCATTCTGTTATATTGTTACACTCCTGGAGACGGGTCTCCTGACAAAGTGAGAATTTTTTTAAACCATATTGTATTTATTAATCTTTTTTATAATGTTTGTTTGATAATAGACAAAAAAAACGGATAGAATATACTTTAATAGAAGAAGTTTTATATATGTAATAGCGTTTGTAATGCTTGTTTGTATAGTTCTGTTAGTGGGAGCAAGCGTTAGCTATAACTGTACCATATGTTTTGGGAGATGCGCACGCTTAAGCGTAGCTTTGGGAAACTTGGTGCGGCGCGAACTGTGGTTGTTTGTGGCAATACCGCTAGAACTTCCTAGTTATGGCGCTTTTGTTAAGCGAGTTTACTGTGCAAATGAGGCAATGAGTTTTAATAGAAGTGCTTTTATATGTGTGATAACATTTGCGCTGTTTGTATCTCTGATTGAATACAAGTTTTGACTGAAAACATCGTATATTGGCGGTGATGCGAACGATTAAACATAGTTTTCGTATATTTAGTGTACTATAAGCTGCGGCCGTTTGTCGCAGTGTCACTACTAAGCCTACTCACTTTTGTTTTACTATTACGCTGTATAATTATAAGTTTTTTAGTGCCATAGTTGTATAATTGCAGTATAAATCTATACATTCGCCGCAATACCGAAAAGTATGCCTAGTGCTGCCAAAAGTTATACACGTACTATCTATGTCTAGGTGCAGATCGTTAGGTCCATGGTTTGCTCTTTACTGAAACGGCCAGATGTCGGTGAGTGCAAAATGAAACACGTTAACGCTTCGGCTGACGTCAGTTCCCTTTTTTGTCCGGCCGCCTGTGCAAGGCCATTTATCAACTTTTTATAGAAACACTTGTTTTAATTTATGCCCGCACTAACTTCCGAGCCGAGCTATCTCCGAGCTCATTTGCAAAGCACAGCTTTCGCTGTTTACGCGAGAACTATCAGGGCAAGCTTCCCACTGAATTTTAAACCGAACTGCGCTATATCGCTGGATTTTAAAAGCTCTATCATAGTGTTGAAATTAGTTATACATTTAGTTACATTAGGTAATACATGGAATAGGTAATTTTAGGTTACGTTCAGTAGATATGTTAGGTTAAATGCAATATTATTTTGGGTTAGGTACGAAAAAACTGAAATGTTTTTTTAAATACGAAAATTCTAAATTTTAAACAAAATACTAGTCTAATACAATCCAGGCCTAAACAAAAGCACAGTAGCATTTCTAAAACCTGCTTTGAACAGAAGCTAAATTGAGTTAACTTAACTGACAAGATTAATCGATTAAATTTAAGTACAGGACGTTACAGATAAAGTCAATCGAAATATTTATTTTAGGCATTTCGATCACTGTTTATTTTTAGATTTGCTGTAATCCAGTATTTTTTATTTGCATAATTGCAGTCTATTGTCAGTGAATGAATGAAGCGTCTGTTTGGCGGCACGTTAAAAGTGTGGGTCAGTGCAATTACATCTGATGCTTGTCGGAACGCGCATCTGATAAGCAAAGAAAAAACGCCTCGCGGTGGAACTTTAATTAAAATTCTGAATTTTTAGCTGCATATTTTAAATGAGGAGATAAGCACGGCTTAAACTGCAGAGGGATAATTAATTTCACTTAAAACATTAATTAGATCTCATTTAAATATGTGGAAAAATGTGTCGATTTGAGTTCGATAAATAATCGCCATTTCAGAATATTTCTTTGGTATTATCACGGTAAAAACGACTGAGAGTTGAATCGTAAAAGCAAATACAGGTGTACACGTCTGCTCTGAAATACCAATAGTTGCGACTGAAGTTTCAACTTCCATAGGACGCGCCGTAAACCGCTCGCCACACGACAAATTTCGCTTATATTAACTTTTGTACGGAGTTCGCTTCACCGAAGCCACTGCACTTTCAAGTGAGAAAGTTTTAATCCCTTCCATGGACAGCCGCTGCGCGTTCTGTATCTGCATCAGGACAAATACTATTGCTTATACAAACTGTAGAAACTTATGTAGTTTGATTTTTAATTAACATTTAGTAAACAATTAAGGACACGATTAGAAATGTACATATTTCGCATAACAATAATACGATCCCAAATCGATAACACGTTGCAAGCGTATGCACGATTATTCTGTTGTAGGCTCGTAAAAGCGAGCACTTAGCCACGGCGTAATTCCGGTAAAAGGTTCGACGGCCGCGTCGTTCATTCTCTTCTTAATGTTTATTTAAGCGAAAAAGTTCGACGATCATTAACGGAATTGGCGGTTAATGAAACGCACGACTTAGAATAATATTCCCCGAGTTGCCGTTGTTCCGAGATAAAATCACACATTATTTTCACATCTCATTGAGGTGTTTCTTATTAACCTGTATTCTGTTGTAGGGTGTTATTCTCGATGGCGCACCGATAAACTTTATGTTTTATTGGCCTGTGAATAAGAACAAGCTTACTCTTAACATGTGTCATTACACACACTACCACTGCATTGTTCGCAGTGAAGATACAATGTGCTTTTGATGAAAGAGTTGAAAATAGTTATTTAATAGAAATGATTAATTCCGGACTGATTAAAATGGACACAGGGATTGCTATACGTTTAATTGCTACATCTTTTTTGCCTCAATATCTTTCTAACTGTAACCGATAACACGGCTCAACGTGAATTTTACAAAAGTTACCTAATAGAGTGCGTTAACCGACCTTTGGCCTGTGCTGAGCAGAATTTAATGGACATAGAACTGTTGGTCTATTCCTTTTCTGATATATCTGTCGAACGGAGGTTGCAGGTTGTGTTTTAAGTAGAAAGCATTATTATAAGAGACGTAGTAAAAATAGGAATCTATACTAATATTATAAAGCTGAAGAGTTTGTTTGTTTGTTTGTTTGTTTGAACGCGCTAATCTCAGGAAC
>DWDX01003024.1:0-13906 GCA_018245675.1 Agara michaeli | reverse complement strand
TGTACCCATATTTGTGCAAATAAACGTCTTTGTCTTTGTAAGTTACAAAGAGTCATGTCCAATTATTGACCAGATAATCCAGTTATAACTTGTTATAACGTGTTGTCCTAAAACTTAAATAGCTCAAAACATGGCATGCCCTTTAGCTATTAATGTGTAATTAAAACGAGAATAATAAGTACATGACTATGAATTTAAAATTTTATGCTACCAGTGAAGTATGTACTCTCTAGTAAATATACAATAAAGAAAAACATTTCATCATTATATCTTATCTTGCGCACTACAGATGTGGTTGTAATTACCTATTACAATTGTTTCGAGTTAAATTACTTAACATGATGCGCTATAGTAAATTAGGGTTAACTAGACACCGGATCATATTGATTTATATATAATTCGGTCGCTCTATACCCACATGTCGGCTGCAATAATGATACCTAATTACACTATTTCTTTATTAGTGTGTAACAAAATATTGTTATTAATAAAATATATAATTGCATAGGGAACGCGAAATCGAAGAGCGTTTGCGGAAACAGGAGGAGGAAGCCCGTCGGGCGACCGAAGAAAAAGAACGTTGGGGACGTAGAGTAAGCAACGTTTTGCAATGTTCTGAAATATTGTAGTAGCTTTAAAATTCATGTAACGTAATGAATATTTTCTTACAGAACGATCATTCCGGAGATCGTCGGGGGGGACCCAGACGCGGTATGTATAATAGATTTTATACTTGAATAGCAATATTTATTCAATTGTTCATTGTCCTGGACCGATTTCATGATTTATTAAACACTTAAAAATATATTTGGATTCTATACTTTTGTAGATGATCGCGACCGCGGAAGGGATTCGCGTAGTTACAACAGGGACAATAAAGATCGACGTGACTATTCCAAGGACGACAAAGACCGGCGCGACTACTCGCGGGACGACAGAGACCGGAGCGACTACACCCGAGACGACAGGGACAGGCGTGAGCACAACAAGGACGACAGAGATCGGCGCGACAGGGACGACAGAGATCGTCGCGGGGACGACAGAGAGCGTCGGAGTGATGACAGAGATCGGCGCGGAGACGACAGAGATCGACGCGACGACGACAGGGATCGTCGCGGAGATGATAGAGATCGACGCGACGACGACAGGGAACGTCGCGATTACAGAGACGATGAACGGCGCGAGCAAAGAGACGACGACAGGCGCGAGCATAGAGACGATCGTGACAGGCGCGACTACAGGGATGAGCGGGACAGGCGCGAGCGGTCGGGCGAGCGGCCAGGTGAGCGGCGCGGCTCCAGCGAGCGCCACGAGCGGGAGTCGTCGACGGAGCGCGGCCGCGCGCACGACGAGCCCCCGCGCGACGAGCGCAACGGGCGTGCCCGGCCCAGCCGCTCGCGCGACCGACGCGACGAGCCCGACGACCGCCCGCTGCCTAAGCTCAAGGAACAGGAGAAACCGGTACTGCACGTTACTTCTATACTCCTCTCCATACTATACTCTATACTCTATAACTCTCATTACTTATGAGGCATAATTATTCTTCGAATATTTTATATGAGACTGAGGAACTGAGCTTTTATTTAATAAAAGTTCTGTATTACTGCTCTACGTAAGTCCACCAACCTTTATCGGAATGTAATATGCTCTTGGCTTTCAGTTTTAGAAAAATAAACTCTGCTAATTAGACGCGAATATATACTCATGGACTAACAAACGAACTGTTGACTTATTTAATGTACGTTTTTGCAGAACTTCGTAGCATCGAATAAATTCAGCTTCCTAGAAGACGCCGACGACGGCGGTTCCGACTAGCTCGTGCAGCTCCACGACTTGGTCCATACATTATTACAGTGTCTGTTCTACTGACTGAGTGTAAAGTGTAAATTTACGAGTATCAAGTGTCTATAGTGTAGCGTGTCTCGCTAAAGCACTGACGATCTTAAATTGTGCTATGTAATAGGACTCGATTAGTCATTAGTGTGGTGTGGTATACGTGTATATTAGGGTTGCTATATGCTCACACTGCATCGAGGCCGGCCCCAGCCTCCGATGTCCTTCGTCGGAATAAACTGTACTTTCAGACTGCTTTATGATTTACGATAACGATTAGCTAAGCGCGCATTCCTACTCGTAGTACTACTTTTTCCTAATCAATACACATTGTCATAGTTTGCCATGATTGCATTGTAGGCTGGGGCTCGTTATGTGTAACCATGTACTGATTGGTGTAAATTTTCTATAGGTTTGTTACATAAATGATATTTGAGACAAACTGGAAATTTCGTTGAGCAATGGAAATTTTGTTGATTCCATTTAGATACAGGTGCTGCTCCCGAGTTACTGTATTTGTGAATATTGTATTGCTCCTGAACATTGTTGAAATGTTTTTTTTTTAGAGAATTTCATTGCAAAATATTGCAACGCCACCATAGGGAATCTTGTTTCATTATTTTAGAATATGTCTATATTAAATATTTAGTCGAATTAGGTTATTGTTAGAATGTTAATTGTATTATTTATCTTTACACTCACATTTTGTTAAATAAATCAAGTGCTAAAGGCGTCATATCCATAGTTCGCAAGTATCTGCTATCGTGCCTGCCTTGAGCGCAAATAAATCCTAATAGATATTGAAACTAAAAGTACCTACATTATTACAGCGGGCTAGAGCCTGGTCACAAGAATATTCTTATTGGTCAATACGGTGTGAAATGATTATTTGTAATATCATCTGAATTTTTTGTTTGGTACATTTTGTCTTAATTGTGAATTATAAATAAATTACTCTTTTTACAGCATATTTACGGTATTATTTATCCTTAACACGTTTATATTTGTTATATATTTATATATTTGCAAGGACAGAGATATTCGGCACTCTGTGCTTTCTGCCTCCCCGTTAGGGACCTGGCGTGACGGTATGTTGTTGTACGTTTATACGTTATATTGTGCGTTTGTACGTTTATGTATGTATGTATGTATGTATGTATAAAGGTATCTACTGCAATTATGCGATTTTGGGATCTGTTTTCAATTTCAAAAGAACTTTTCCTACCGACAACCCTCAAATATTTGAAATACATCACGCCAGATTTTAAGCAACTCTTCAGCATCCAGTATAATATAGACACATTAATAATTTTTTTGTTTATTTTCTAAAGAAGTTATATATGTCAAAGCTACATAATGAATTGCGACATGCTGACATTCCATAAACGGTATATTAACACAATTTATATTTTATTGTTAGCATGATGAGGGTGGTCGTACGTATGTGTTAAAAATCAAAAAAAATAAAATAATCGAACGTGTCAGATTTTCTAAAGGGATGTTAAGTGAACCGTAAAAAAACTCTTATTCAATAATCTGACTATTTGGATGCAACGCAAACTCTCGGCCATTATTAGATCGTGCAAAAAAGTTAGCCATTTTGAAACATTTAAGCGCGTCCGATTACGATATATATGCTTCATCTTTATGTCCTAGACGTGCTTTATCATAATCTGCTATTATCTTGAGGGATTCGCCTAATCTGACAATAAAAAAAAAATTAAATTAATCTTAATTATTTAAAAAGCTCAAGAAATAGCATGCAAATAAAAAAGTGTATATTCGTAGTAGAATAGTTGTATTTATAAGAAAATAATTATAAAGAATTAAATTTTTTTGAGCATTTTTTTTTATTGCCGTCGTATTAAATAAATCCTTGTAAGTCAAAAGAATGGCGGAAAATGCAGAAAGAAACTTTTTCTTTATAGCGTAAATAATATTTTTTTTTTGTCAAAGTTGCCATTAATTTTCTTTCCAAGTGACGGCCTGAGAACGAAGAAATAATTATAGAATTAGACCATAAACTGCATTGCTGTAATAAACTAAATTCGCTATATCTATCCTTATAAATTTCTGTAAGTATTGATATTTGCAACATTTATGATAAGGAATATTCGAATCATCGGAGAAAGAACTAGGCTTTTCCATCATCTGTATATCATTTTGTTCCGTGGCGGCGCTTTTTAAAGTCTCTAATAGCTTTTAATTTTGTTGATAACTAAGCAAACTTCACGACGCCGACGCCGTAAACGTTGGTTTTTGCAAATGAAGCATATTTGCGATCTTATATATTAACACTTATCTATGTTTGCGATGCTGAATCGTGATTAGTGACAGGCTTATTTGTCTTGTATGAATTATTGAAATCCTTAGTCTTCTTCCCATACATTGTCACGTTCCACTACACTTTGCTGTTTTTGTGATTACCCAAAATGTCGCGGTATTTCTATTGCTGGAAATTATTTATAGCACTGTGCGTGATATAATTTATTTCATGAAGATTCTATCGGCAGTTCAAGATTATCGTACGTTATTCGGGATTTTCGGAGAACCGGTTTACTCCGCCGATAGTGTAAAATATTTATACATTTATATGTAATGTTTCTGATTTAAATTGAATTGTTTTTTGCAAATTAGTTTCACCACAAAATATACACTTTATGTTATTATCACTCATAGTAAATATTTGTAATTCAAATAACTTACATGCAAATAACAAAATAATCCAAAACATTGGAGAATACGTTGTAAATCATAGATAAATGGTAATATATAAGATATGTTGTAAATAATAAATATCATGCCACGAACGAGCCTGCGTAATAGGCTGTAATGGCGTCATGGCAGTAGTAAGCAGCTAAGCAGGTAAGCAGTAACTACAACTAGGGATATTCGATTTACATCGATGCATCAAAATTACTCGATGTTTACAATGTTTACGATAAATCGAATCGATCAGATGTTTTGAAAAGTTATTGATAATATTCGATGAATCGATGTTTTTAATAAATATTCGTTAAACACCTATATATATGTATATATGTGTAGACTTTAAATTTGGCAGGAATATTTCTTTCGCTAAGTAGAAATCAGCCAAGAACGGGTTTTATGAAATTCCACCCCCAAAGGGGATTGCCGGGGCGTAAATAATAAATATTAGTGGTTATCTAGCAGGAGCTACTGGATGCGTTGGTAATTTAAATATATGCGCGGCACTGCAGACAGTTTGTTTTGCATATATGTACCTAAAGTACGTACCTAATACTTGAATGTAATGAGAAACTTCAGAAAAATAGGAAGAATTTATTGCTAAATAGTCTTAAATAAAAACACCGATAGAACAAATAAAATATTTTTATTTGATTAACCTTAAGAATGTTAAATCTCTAGCATAATTACCATGCAATATTTCCGAAAACTGACGAATCATCTTATACAAATATATTTATTTTTTAACATTTTATTTATGAAATACATTGCGACCTTTTAAGCAATATCAAAGTCTACAAAAATTAATATTAACTCAATAATTTCAAACACATTAGAATATATACGAAGTGTTCAAAGTCCTACTTATTATATTGAAGATAAATCTTATTATTACATATTCGTCAAATCCAAAGTTCATGTCAAGTCCGGGTAAAACAAACAAAGCAAAAAGTCTACGTCATGGTATTCTTGATCACGTCGTCTGTATTCATAGTGGACTGAAAAATTCATTAACACATTTTGCGTATTCAGAACAGTCGCATCTATGAATACACCAGATTTCAAAAAACGAAACAGAACACTTAAGGAATTGCAAAGTTAAGTCGCTTTCTTCTGCGATACTGCCGCCATAAAGGCTTCACGCAGCTTCTTTGTCATATCCTCTAACAAATCTGCTTTGACTCTTAACTTTTTATTACGCTCTTCTAACTCTACTGCTAACTGTTCCACTTGCAATTCCTTGAGTTTTCTGTTCATTCTGGACTTCTTTGACGCTTCGTTGTTTTTGTTTCTTAATTCCCTGTACTTCATCCCGTGTGTTGACGCTGTGGATGAATTATCGTCCATACTACACACGGAGGAGACCGTGCTGTCCCGTCTCTTGGGCGGTCGGCCTCGCCGCGCCTTCGTCAGCTGCTGTAACCCTTCCAGTGCGCGAATCATATCTTTGATTGGTATGTTGGGCTTTCTCCTTTTATACTTTCGAGGCACATGCTCTGTATACGGCGTGTAAGTTTCATCTGAATCTTCACTGTCGTGACGTCTTCTCCTGCTGGTGCGAGATTTGACATCTTCATTGTCAGAATCTAAGTGAAGTTCACTTTTGGGTGTGATGGGTTCATAATCGGCGGCGGGAGAATTTTCGTTCTTCGTGCAGGTTTCTGTTAACGTGACAGGTTCTAATGCCTCATACGAATTCTGAAACAATATAAAATATTATTGACTTTGAAACTGTAATTCTTTGTTTCAACGTTAGCATTCGTAATATTACGAACGTTAATCGCATATAATAACGTTGATTACGAACTCATCAGATTATTTTCCTTAACCAGCATATTATACATATTTATTATAATACTAGGGGTCGCCTAGGGGTCGAGAATCGACCGTAGTTAAATTAAATCAATTTTTAAATTTGAAAATATTGACATTGACAATCAGAATGTAAACAATGAACGATGAAATAATTTTATTGTATTTTTACGTGTGTGCATGTTAAACGCATTGAAGTGTGGGTAATGTTGTATTTAATGATTTAATGTACTTTATAAGCATTATTATTGAAAAATATTAGCGTTCTACACTTCTCCTTCACATAAACTATAAATGTGCCAAATTTCATACTCCTCCGTCTCCGCAATATTCGTAAAAAGGGGTCCCAAGTTTCTGCTTCACGTATTAATATATAGATACTTACCGAGCTAGGAAGCGTACATTTTTCTTTCTCCAACTGTTCGACGTAACTGAGGACTTCCGGTGTGCTAATAGCGTCGACAGGCCAGGCTTGGTCGCGCATAGCTATGTTCACTGACAATCCCCCCACGCGTCTCTCCATGTAAGATTCAGCCCCTCTTAGTCCCTGATCGTTATTAATGATATATTCTGATATCACCAAATCATTACTTTCTACCTCTCTTGGTTTGACTGATACCATTTTTATGTCTTGTGAGTCATCTTGATGTATGAATGGTACGGTGTTATGTACGTTAGTATTATTTTCAGTATAGTCTGTGTCATGTAGTTGCCAGCTTGACTCCGAGGGTTGCCACGGATTCATGTCGACATTGTTCTCTGACGCTAAGTCACCGAACACTACTGGTAAGTTACTTATATCTACGAACTGTTCTTGGAACGGTATTTTATTCTCATTAATTATATCTAACGGGCCCAAGAATCCAGTATTGAAATTAACTAAATCGTCCGCGCCAGGTGAGACGGGGTAACTTGATGTAGAATTATACATTCCTATCTGGGTGTAAGGCGAGTTAGCGTCAAGTGTATCCCAACCCTGCGCTGAGATCGGCGTGTGTTGTGTATTTGTGTTATGTCTCCTCGTTTCCGTGTCTTTGTGTGAATCTGTGAAAACAAATATTACGTCAATAAAATATACAGAACAGTAAATAAACAAATCAATATCCCAATAACGATAAAATTCTCACCAATGGACAGTACTAATTCCTCCTCTGCGGGTGGAGCGCAATATTGTACCAGTTCTTGGAATATTTCGCAATCCGAATTGTGAAACATTTCGCTCTGGAATACAGGCTCCAATTTCAAATAATCCTGAAATTAGTGATTTTAATGTGAGCATATGATCTCGCATAATCAAGAGCTAAAATTAATATTAATCTTAATTAAAAAAATATTGTACAAGATGCTTATTTTACTCACGGCTCTGCCGGCTGCCTCTTACCTCTGAAAAGCTCGTGGCCACGGATGTTAGCGGCGTCGATACTGCACTTGAATCTACAACTCCGGTCGAAACGTTCACCTGTTGACTCTTTTCGTGCTTTAAACGATCTAGTTCTACGACTTTCAAAATACTTTGAGTCTTGTGACTCGTTTGTGAAAAAACCATATCTTTTGGTGTCTGAGTTGAACTGAGTTCCGATATCGTCGCTCCGACTCGGACAGGTGATCTTTTGAGCAACCATTTTGAATAGAACTACAAACAAAAATGATAGGACGTAACATAAGGTGCATATTCATATGAAGCGAAGTGGGCAACTGATGGGTTAGATGAGTTAGATGGTATTTATATCGAGGTTTCATTATGTATTGATGTAAATGACAAAAAGAAATCGTACTAGCTACATTTTCACGCATTTGCTAGTTGACGAGATGCTGTTCGATATTCATTACTAGACTAGACTATCCTATCAGCTTTGAAGAAGCGTATAAATGTACAACTCCCGCGAGTATTGTTTAGATAAGGTGATCGTTTACATGACGGTAAAAAAAAAATGATTGTGGCATATTTGAATGTACTTTCGCGAATGAGAAATATTCTGAATTGATCATTACATCGACTGTGTAAAATCAAAAACCGTAGCAGTTTACGTGTAGCTACTGAACTGTCATGAAGATAGTATCACCTGCCCTGCTCTTACGGAAGCGAAAAAATCAGTCATGTAATCGATGTAACATGGTCACACAAACGACAATAATGGTTGCTTGTATGTAGTCTAGTACTGTATGAATAGTCAACTAGCTTTTGATAACCTATTGTAATTTTTATATAGCTTTATCACGATATTGATGAACCTGTATCTACACTAATTGTATGAAGTATCTTTCAGACAATTTTTTAATTAAGCAGTGCAAAACTGAAATTATTAACTCTGATACAATATGAACAATGAAATGGTAGTATAAGAGAATGATCGACCATGTTTCACACGTACACATTCATACATCTCCAATGTCTTTCAAAGATTCATTAAAAATCAATTGGTAAAATATTTCTCAAGTTCTTAACGAAAAGGATCACTGCGTAATTATGTTTGCAAATTTCCTAAGCGCTCGACTTTAAGGATTTTCTTTTTATTCACGACATAACAGACAAAAAAGAGGGGGGAGATTGTTATATTATTGATGCCATAGAACTCTGGAGCTCTTCAATCTTCTGTTTCTGTAACAGAAAGTGCGTTAGGGAGGAACATACCGCCGGAGCGGTGATACTCACTTTGTTGAACTCTTCTTGAGCTCCTAATGAAATCTTAACCCTTTAGGCTCCAAAAACGAAAATTTTCCAAATAGTAGGCCTAAAACAAAGAAAAATGCAATTAAAGCGTCAATAAAAAAAAAAAACAAATTTTACGAATCAAATTTAACGAAAAGTTCTTGAACGCGACCACTTTATAAGTATTTTATATTCTCGTTACGAAAGATTTCAATCATAATTAATAAACAGCTAACTGGTTTATTTTAAATATCATCCGCGTCAACATATTATTTCTACATTAGCAGTGTTTTAACTAATGTAACTCGTTAGCACGGCGACGAAATTTTTTTCATTTATGTTAATCAAAACGCAATTCCTCAATTTTTTCCATTCAAGAAGCTTGTATTTTTTCATCAAATAATATATAATAAATCCGGTTCATTTAACATATTCAAGTGGCTATAAGACCTTAACCGGTATCTTATATATGTCACGGCAAGCCAGTTATTCTTAAAACAATTTCCGGATTCGTCTTTAATGTCTGATTTCATTTGAATACATTCTGTAATTTAGTCAGAATGTTCATGAATTGGAATTCAATATGTATTTAATGAAATATGTATATAAATTTCAATAACTACTATAACCCAACAAGCATGGACAACCACAATCATTTGATAAGACACTCCTTATTAAATTATATTCTTAATAACTCTTTAACGAGACATTATTCCATCGTTTATTATTGCGTAATAAATAGTCTTCAGTGTCATCACTGACTCTACATACCGGTTTAAAAATCGTTAACTTATTAGTTCGTAAAACACTTTTGATAAAAGCATCTAATTGGATTTTAAAATGTATAAAGAAAAATGGACTATATTATGCTTGTGATAAGATCTCTTTGTACTTAACAATAAGCAGGAGCACATATGACAAATGTAATCGAATTAACGCGGTTATCAGCTTATTGCGGGCAACTTGATAGACGACCTCGAGGACTTACGTTCCGTAACCGCCTACGCAATTATCGATTCTTTGAAGCCGCTTTACATTTCACAAAAAACTTAAATCGCATTAAATTCAAAGAAATCACGATATGGTATGTCGGTTAGACATATACAGGTACTTGGCAATTTGCCTAATATTTTCTTCGTGGAACGTAGAAAAATTTCCAAACCGCAAAGTAGTAATTCCGTATGTGCCTACCGCTATAGCATTTAAGTCCTACGCTTTCACTGTCACAAGGCCGACTGCGATTATAAGTATAAATGAAACCATAGAATTTACAACACTTCTATGAAAAAAAGACCTTAACAATAAAATAATGTACCAGATGTAGTCTACATAAATTTAGTTTTAGTCCAGTTCTTGTATGACATAAAACCCGGTAATAAAAAAGTCGCACTTTGGCCTGAATTGTACTTCGTGGATAGTTCGAGAAAACGTGTATACGCAAGCGCGTAAAAAAGTTAACGTGTACGGACAGGTTGAATCCTGTCTGCAACAACGGTACTTGTTAAACAAGAATTAATTTTTTGATTTAAGAATTTTCCCGTAGTAAATAACAGAAGAAGAAAACAATAATTAAATTAGGATGTAAATTGTACTGAATATTTTTGATGTATTAGAAATATAAGGCTCACCTTAAATGAGAACTCGCTTTTCGTTTGCTAGTAGAAATGTGAAGTCACTCTTTAAAATAAATGAAAAAGAAATAACTTTTGAAAGCTTGAGTTTGACGCCTTACTTTTTTACATATATTATAGCAAATTATAACAATTGCCACAAGTTTTGAGCACTGAAATTAGAAGCGCGCGTGCTCTCAGGAGCAGCCGAGAAAATATTGTGCAACATTCGCGCCTCAGTTGCCGTCGTACAGTTTTCCTCATTCCCCACCATTCGCGATTGTGTTCTAAAAATATCTCGTCTGCTCCGCGATTGGCCGTTTCGCATGACGTCAACTCAAAGAGCCAATAGAATCGCTGGGTTTCATAAAGTCACGAGATCGTCGCGTTTTAGATTTACCATATTATTATACGTATACCTTGAACTAGCAAACAAAATGTACAGCGTAGCGCAGAGGATTTCACTGGGGTTTTCACGTGGATGCAAACTGAATAACAACCGTGTTTTTTTGCACGTGTGACTCATCCTACTAATGTGTACAATATACCTATGTAGATACAGTTATTATATCGAAAGAAGTGAGTTTGTATTAATTACAAGTATTGTACAATTCATGGAAACAATATTAATACGTATGTATGTACGTATGTTTCCTTAAACTACCTCATATTTATAAATTATTTCATTATCTCAAAATTTCACTTTCAAACATAAACATAATGTAATTAGGTACATAGTTAATTGTTAATTTAGGTATATAGATTTTTAACCATTATCGCAAAAAAATATTAAATGGACCTATATCAAGATATGAAACTCTTAAAGATGAGTTTAACTGCGGAAATTATAGGTGTTGAACAAACAGTGTTCGAGTGTACGATTGTTTCTTCAAAGATGGCTGAAAATTGAACAGGAATAAAAAAACAAAATATTCTTACTGATATTAGTGAATGTAGTTCATTTTTTCTTTACAGTTACTAGATGGTATTCCATAGAATTGAAATACAATTATCGCCCTTTATAATGTGTGTTATTTTGTTCAACTACCGTAAGGAGAATTCTGAAGCAATTTTAATAAAGCAATAACTACCGTATTAGAGCGGTAATAACTGTGATAATCTTGCATGTTTTATTTAACAACTCCTATATAAATAATACACGTTTAAAATAGCAACAGTATGTTAGTATAAGTACCTACATAAAAATATTATAATCGACTACCTAGTTACTTATCGTAACAAACTTTAAAGTTTGAAATTACCTCAAATTCAAATGACTCACCCTTGGAACATTGACCAAGTTGATTGACCTTACTACTTGGTAGTTTTTCAAGCATGGCTATATTGCCGTCTAGCGTGGTATAGCTATAAAAAATGACGTAATATTATTTATAATTCAGAGTAATAGGATGAACTGGTGCGTGGACAATAAGCAAATATCCAAGATATCTGCAAGTCGTTCTTGTAATTTTTGCCAGTCTACAACGCAACTTGTCGCGATATAGCGCACAGTCGGATATGTCTTCGTGTCTAGTGCAATGACTAGTCATTTATTACAATGAAAAATAACGTACATAATAGATAAGTACTTTTATTTAGGTACAATACTTTGCCCTATATTTGATATGTATATCTAATCAAAATAAAGAAAAAAAAACAATAGGTAATAGGGAAAAATTATATTATAGTTTCGATGTAGTGCCTGAACAAATAACTGTAATCATGACTCTGAGCAACCGTAAGACAAACAAGAGACGTCACGATGTATTCTCAACGGCTGAAGGACACTAGCTAGGTAAAATTATCGACGTAACGTTGGTAGGGGGTACAGGACATTGGGATGGACTGTACGCGCCATTCACCCAAGCGGGCCTCTGGCAACTCGTCGTCACACTGATTCGCTGAATCATCGCGATAATGATAACGATAAAATTGCGATGGCCGCCAACCGCGTAATATGTCCATACGCGATAGAGACAATATAAACAATTCATCGTGACAATAAAAGTAATCAAATATACTATATTGTTATAATCTATAATCTAATAACCGTTATCGATTTACCATTCACTACGCGGCCACCTGTAGAAATATGTATGGCCGTCCGTGACAACGTACTTATTACGTATTACGGAATGACTTGATTATTTCAGTTTCAGTACTAAGAAGATCAACTACCCACAATTATTGCAGAAGTTTCCGATCTTATTTGCTGTTAAATTAGAAAATAACAATAGAACAATGTTTGATCATTATCATGAAATTATATAGATAAGGTACCTAACCTATTGTACTTTTAACAGTGCAGTAAGTACTATTACTCTTAGTGAGTAACCGTGTCTAGAAATATAATCCGTTCTAAAAATCATGGATATGACACAGAATATATAACATTCAGAACGAATGTTTTGTTTAATCTCAGTATCAAAGAAAACAATTTGCGTCCGTAAAACTTGACTGCGTTCCAAAATTCTAGTCACAAGACTTGAAAACAGCGGCGGTAACATAACCTTTTGGACCAAAAGATTAACAATAATTTTACTTCCACGTTGACGTGCTTCCATATTTTTAGTTTTTAAAGTGGAGAATGGAGAGGAAATAAAGAAAAGGAGTAATATAATACATCTTAATGTTCTGGCTCGCTCAATAAACCGGTTCTCGGGGAAAATTCCGATGTTCGGACGTGTAATTATTTAAAACGTGTTCCGATTCTGGCATCGTTTCCACGAACTTTTGAACGAGTCGATCGGTGAAAGTGCTAAACGTGGCTTTTGGAATATCCGCGACGCCAGACGTGTTCAAACGGATTGCTAACTCAACTTTCGTAACGCTCAACACAGGCTGTTTAAGTAATGATTTTCCTTATTTACAAGACTCGACGTGGTTTACTTCGTAGATCTATTAATAATATACAACACAATCAAATGGCGAATATGAAGCGTCAGTAATAGCTTCGAGATCGTTATTTTTGACTGATCCGTTGGTCGAGTGGTCAGTGACCCTGACTGTCGAGCGGAGGGTAGCGGGTTCGATTCCCCACCAGGACGAATCTTTGCGTGATGAGCATTAATATTTGTCGTGTCTGGATGTGAAATTATTTCTATATGAGTATTTAAGTATGTATATATTTAGAAATATATAATGACAAAACAATACCTAATAACTGGTTGGGGTGTCAACAATCTCAGAAATCGGCGTAGCTATTACACAGATGAATTTAAGCCCGGAAGCCTCTTTAAAGTCGTCTTTTACGCACGAGGCAGACAGGCAGAAGATACCGCAGCTGTGTTCT
>DWDX01003023.1:0-13907 GCA_018245675.1 Agara michaeli | reverse complement strand
TGAGTAGGTCAGATGTAAACTATTTTTCATACTCCTAAATGATGAGGGTGGTCCGCCCCAAATTTTTTTTGTTTATTTTTTGGACAATTTTTTTGTATTTTTTTTATTTGGCATTAAAAATACATACAACCCTAAATTTTTGCCCTTCTACCACCAACTCCTATTTTTTAATGGCGATATTAGTACTTTAATATTTTTTTTCTATCGGCGGTCCTTAATAAGGGTTTTCTAGAAAATTAAAATGCTGCCCAAAGTCACTATTCCACGTGGACGAAGTCGCGGGCACAGCCAGTAATTATACAAAATAACATAGCGATAACCATACACAATCAAATATCCTCATTTTACTTGTTACTATAAATAGCAATTTATATAACTAGAACGAGGTAGCAATATTATGATTATTAAACGATTTTGCTCTACATTTTATGTCATTATTGTTAAGAGAATACAGAACTAACAAACGCTCATATCAGTGAGGTTGAACGTCATGAGTTATTCTCTACATGACGGCCTTTCACCTACGCCCTGTAATAACATAAAGCGCATGTTAAGCGACCTGTCTCATGAATTATTGTTTCGTAAATTGGATGAGGATCTCATTAGTTACACCTTTCAATTTAAATGTCTGTTTGGGCAACTTAGTGCGATGTTTCTCTGGTCCCAAATTATTTAATAAAACGCCTTCAAGATCAGAAACAAAGTTTATTATTAATTAACTATTGTAAATCATAGACTTTTGTAACCTTGAAACTCAGTTAATATATATTTTTATTGGTGAAAGAACTATAAATTTATATTTAGCTATTTTCTTGTGATATATTTACGTATAAAATTGATTCGAAATTTCAATGAAATGTCAAATGAAATTTAATCTCGTTTGAACTCACTAACGGTAACTTTAGTGATCTCTTCCCTCCGTCATTTACCAGACTTCGGTAAATGAGAGATGTTGACAGGAAACATTCAATAATGTCCTGACCCTATTGAATGTTTCCTCTAGAGGTACTATTCATGATTGACAGTATAACCATAGACAGGTACATCGAGCATGTTCGGAATGTTATAACATTATAAAAATAGTATACTTATCTTTTATGGCTCAACAACCTAACTTTTTCCAGTTAGTTGATAAGATAAAGATTATAAAAATAGAACACATTTTTAATATCCGTCCTTCTTCGTACCTACTTTTCGCGTAAGCGGTCTATTTTAGATGTTTACTGTGGGTGGGAAGAGTTCTGGAGAGGTTACAAGTTTTTATTTAAAATTACATTTTTTAAAAGATTAAACAAGGCTATATACAAGAGCTAATAATGTAATAAACTATTCTTATATATGATATAAACACTTTAGAATCATTGACTTCTGTCAGACTTTTTATATATCATGTGTTTGTATTTCTGTACATAAAAGCAAACATGACCAGATAACAGTGGCGTAATATTAATATTCACTAGTAGGGCTGTGTTATTCATTTCATTCTCGTATTAAAGTCACCATTTTGACGAATTCATCTAATGTAATGATTAACACTTTACTACAGTGTCGACAGTTTTTCCATCCTTTATTCTTTTGATGTGCTCTACCTATCACGTACTGCTGATGAAAACAATGCTTTATAACTAATTATTTTGACTTTTTATACTTTATACTTACAATACATCTGTATTTGAACGTTGACTCTCATCGGGGGAACCAGTACAGTGTTGCTTGCTGTACAGGTAAATACTGTTTCAAAGTATTCCCTACTCAGTTTTGGTATCCTCAGCTCTAGAATACTCAAACGTGAGCCGTCTTCCACTGGATCTAACTTCGAGATAACCTCGTCGCCGCGCCACCATTTAAGTCCTGGCATTGGTTTTCCTACAAAATTTTTGAACATGCTTTAAGAGTGTGATAGAATAATTAATTTTATTTGTAACAGTAGTACAATAAAACTAGGAGGCGGAATAAAAAAAGGCTGCATAAACTTATGAAATAAAAGTATTCGGCATTTAACTGTGTAATTTTTGTGCTCGGTACTACACCCCTCTCTTATGCATAGCGGCAACTCTGTTTAGTACTCATTCACAGTGCTTCATACTAGGACTCGCGTATACGCATAGCGCCATCTTTGTTTCCTGTCGATCTGTGTTGCGTGCGCGTAATGTTTCACTCCCATAAGTTTTGTTATAATACATCTAAAGAAATATAACCTTTAAAAAATAGTTTTAAGATGGGTTACTTAATTTCCAGATAAAACCCTGATCAGTTTTATAAAGGCATTTACCACTAAAACTAACTGTTCACTAGTTTTACCTCCACTTACAACACAAGTAAGTCTCAAACTCGTGTCTTCGACATATGGTCCAGTCACGCCTACCACCTCTTTGTCCATCTCGTCAAATATCTTCGGTTTTTCTGGAAGCTCTATAACAAACAAATACATTATTCATTCCTATTTTGTTCAAAATATTGAACATCGATAATGAAAGCCGGAAGTATTAATATTGAAGTATCGTGAGCATAGTTAATAAAAATTGTAACCAACAACAAAATTAGCTTTATTTCTACTAAAGGACTGTTAATAATTATAACATTCCTGAGTAAATGTTCACAAGATTATATTGTAATTCCGATATTTTCATGTGTTTTTTTTAAATAAAATTTGATTGATCAAGAGGTTCATTTAATTCGGTTGAAACTTTGGACCAAAATAAACACGAGAATTTAATTATATAGCTACTGTTATTAATATCTACTACTATCCCCTTTTCTATATATTAAAGCGTGTAGAAAAAAATGTAAACTCGTTTTTCACGAAAATTACGCGCATATAGGAGTATGAAATTTTGCACAGTTAAAGTTTATATGAAGAAGGAGTGCAGAAAGGTAGCATTTATAAAAATTTAACACAATTTAGAAACACCAGTAATTAGTCTTTTTAACCGTAGAATGAAGAGGCATTTAGTAGACAAGCATGGTACAATTACAAGCCACATCATCGCTCCATCAAGCGAGAATATGGTCAAACGATGGCCTAAATCATATAAAAAAAAGCTATCGCTACATTTGAACAAGTCATTTCATACCTACAAAAATTCATAAAATGATATTCCGCTAATACTTAAGAGTCTAAACCTCAGCTACTCCGTTAGCTGTTAGTTAAGTAGCGGTGGAGCTAAAGGAGACAGCATTGTAAGACTTGTTGAAATAAATTATGTTTTGAGTTGACAAAATTAATGACATGGTATTTCAGATTACCAGCATTAAAGAAGATGGATTATAATATGTAAGTAATAGGTAGCTACTAAATAATCTCTATACAGATTGTGGAATAATTAATTGAATCTATAATGCACCTATGTAAGTATACATACTAAACCTGCGGGCAGAGGAATTTGTGACTGATCAGATAACAAAACTATGCTTCGTGAGGGTCGCATTATTTTCGCGTTTTCGATAATGTGATCGAAAATAATTAAATCTCAACTGGCTGTTTGAATATTCGTACTAATTATAAATGCGACAGTTTCTTTGTTTGGTTTCCTTTCTTTCATATTAAAATGGAGTAACGGAGCGATTTTTGGTATGGAGATAGGTTAAGGGCTGTCATTCACACAAGCTACTTTTTATCGTGGAAAATATCTCATTTCCGCGGAAAAACACGTTTTAATTAAATAACATTAGATGTATAGATTGCGTTATAGGCGCAATAACGGTAAGATGTGTGAACAAAATAAATTCTTTTGACCACTGTTCAATAAAACTCGGTATTCGATAGTCGGTATAACATGGACTAGGCTAAGCCATCTATATTTTTTTGTTTTTTTTTCTATTCATTATTTACTGAAAGCTTTTTATGCTGTCGTCTGCCCACAGATTACCTGGTAATGTGTACTTCAGCATTACGATGGGCTTTTTGTGCAAGTGTTATTTCGAGTTGCTTTTGTACCTACTATTACCTGTTTATTTACGGTGCGCACCGAAACCATGCAAGAATTGTACTGTACTAATATCGATTAGTATCTAGTCACAGATATATAACACATAACGATTATGTGTTTATTTTTTATTTTGTTTAAAAGAGATATAAACAATTTCATAAATAGATTATAAATAATATTAAAGGCTACTACGCTACGACGCTAAAAATATATTAAAATCTTTACTCAAGTGAGCTGTTTGAACATGTTCTTTATTCATTTTGCCGTAGAAAATGGCCAGAGCATTCGACGCGCGTTCGTGTCTCGGCGCTAAATGGCGTGAAATAATGGGTTTGCGCTGTCCAGTGTGTCAGTTCCCGCTTCAGAGGCAGTGCGTGCTGCTGTTGTATGCTATTACTGTGTACTTACATATTCTTTCTGCATTTAATTACTATAGGCCAAAATAAATATCAAAATCTTTCCAATCTATATCATAATAACAATATTAAATAGAAATGAGTGTCACAAATTTTACTATTGCAGTTTCACATAGTTTCCGTTTAATATAATTCTTTTTGTGATTTAATGCATTTCAATAGCAAGGTAATATTAATAAACACTTTCTTGATACATTCAATACTAGGTCATGTATTCGTATCAAAACTAATTGAAATGTCATAATGGTTGTATTCACTTACGTCAGTCGCTCGCATCGAATTTAAAATAGAAGCAGTTGACCACAAAGGTTCATATTATTCACACTAGTATATACGGAGTTGATCTAGAATTTAGTAGTCTCTCTCAGAAAGGAAGTTAATTATAATAATTTCACCATTTTAGGTGTACTTTTATATTTATTTTGTTTAACGATGGAAATGTCATGAATAAAATTTCCTAATTTATTTTCTTCAATATATTCCGATTACATTTTTACGCACGCTTATATACTGTTATTATTTTAAATATCCACTTATCTCCAAACGGAATATTTTTGTGACCTGTGATGTCTCTATTAAGAGGAAACTGGTGAATTTCGGGCGCTCAAGGTGGGGAGTCCATAAATTAAGTTACCCTACATTAAACTTTTTTCCTCGAACCGTATATTGCTAAAATAAAAGACTGAGTAGTCCTCGACGCAAATTACTTTGGACCCAAAGCAATCTCATCATCGTTATTGTGATATTTATAGAAGTCTTACGTTGGTGATATGATCAGTATCTTATATTTGTTTTAAAATTATTTAACAACCTGTTTTATTTTATTATCAAGGTTAAAAATTATTATTGTCATTTATTAAATCATATTCTCTTTTGCTTAACGTAAACACAGAACAGAACGTTATACCTTTAAATACATAATACCGAAAACAAAGGAAATAAATATCAATAATTCAACTTGAAACACGAAACCCAAATAAATCTGCCGCAACAACTGTCACATCCTTGTATACGGTATTCAGTCAATCATAGAGCTGTAAAAACAAGTGATAGCGAACGTTTTGCACTTTTATTGTTGACGCGAACTCCTGGAAAAGGAGTTCGGGGCATGTGGGATTTCTTGGCACTACATCCCCCCCTCCTCCCTGACCAAGTGCGGATTGGAAGACTTCACACACCTTAGAAATATTATAAAGTTTTACCACATACTCTTAGGTGTGCAGATTTCCTCACAATGTTTTTCAGAGGTGCCTGTCAGGCTTTGAACCCAGAACCCCTGGATTGGGAGGCTCAATTTCAAACCACTAGGCTTTCACGGCTTTCCCATTATCTATCTTTTGCTATCTATCACAATCCCTCTTTACAATCGCAAATCATGTACGTGGTAGTCAAACAGTTACTTTTTTTTTGCTAGACCACATCCAAACTTAATGGTAAGTTTCAACCATAGTCTCACTAGTTTTTGGGCTGATGTTGTAAACTAAAAACTAATAGCCTGAAAGTAAAGTTATGCATTTACAACAGATGATAATAAATAGAAATAGAACATAGGTTTTGGCGGTTAGTTGGCTCTATGGTAAAGCTGAAAAAGCTAAGTTAATATGCCAATAATAAGGAATCAGTTGGCGGAATTCCAGGACAATACGTCAGATAGTTGGACCAAGTAGACTCATAGTAGGGTTGCCCAATACTTGAGAATAATACAAAATACAAACCAATAAATTGTAAGACTTACCGTTACTCATTAAATAATTTTAATAATCATGGAAATAGCAAGTGGACTTGTAACCCAAACGGTATTCAATAGTTACTGCAATAAATGGTCGTCGAAATAAATCTTCAATTAAAACGAAAGTATGTTACATGTGAGGACTAAGTTGAATTGATTCTTGGATTACCATGTTTCACTACTAAAAAATCCAAGCAGAGCGCCGGTAGCAAATGGTAGCAAAGAAGGCGCCATTTTATGAGATAAAGTAATCTAAGAAATTAATGCGCCAGTCGTGCAACCGGACTTTGAACAAGACAATATTTTCGCTTATCGTTACAACCCTAATGGCGTCGATCTAAAGGCTACATTGGTTAGTCGATCACTTAATAGCCGCCTCTATTTGGCTTTGTTCCGATACTCCTATATAAATTTCGAACAGACAGCCGGCTCATTTGACTTGGCACTGCATCTTAATCGTCAAGACAAGTACTAAGAATTAGCCCTGTTGTGATTGTTACGTACGTACATTTATATGAAAACCTTACAAATTTGGCTATGCACTTGAATAAGTATAATGTCGGTACATAAATTTTAGATAATTCATGTTTTAGACAAAGTTTTTACCCTGAGTCTATATCTTTTAATTTAGAGCTACAAAGTATATATTGATCGTCTTCTTCTACATTTATGAAAACATTAGTTGCTGTTCGTTAGTCTCGCTAAAACTCGACAACGGCTGGACCGATTTGGCTAATTTTGATTTTAAAATATTCGTATAAGCCCAGGGAAGGTTTTAAAGATAATATGGAAAAATTAAGAGGAAAATATTAATAACGGAATTTTAAATTTTCCAAATATACTGCCAACCTGTCAAATATTTGATGTTCGTCCAATCTCTCAGAAATTCGTTTTTTTTTTACTTTTACGATATTTTAATGGTTATTCTGCTATTCGGAGCTGAGAAAATCTAAATATCATTAAAATCGGTACAACCGTTCTTGGGTTATTAATAGTGTAACTAAACTGTTAATTGATACTGTAGTACAAAGTTCACCGGGTTAGTTAATCTTAAAATAAAAGTAACCTCAATCATGATATAGCATTTACAGTTTTTTTTAATATTTCGAATAATACTATGTTATTGTGTATTGACACATATACAACGTTATTATAACTATTAGAATGTAAATTTAGATAACAGGCGGAATGTAACAGTGCTCTTTTTATTTCTACAATTATTAACAAAGTTTGGAGAGCCTCGTAGATTGCATTAGAAATCCCTTTAACTTTTGAACCTCGCCTTCGCAGAACTGTGTTGACCTCCAATTCTCCCACCTCTGGATTGACCAGCTTTTTATCAAATCTGGTAGCTCTCGAAATTTGATATATACAACCATTCCGGGCATAAATTTATTGAAAATTACTTCTTTTAATCTGAGAATACATGTAGGTAGGTTTTGTTATTATTATTTTATTCGACTGGGATGTTTTGTTCCTGACCATTTTTTTAATTATTTCGTTTATTGAGTTTTTTAAGTTTTTGTGTTATTCAGTTTTTAAGATATATATATAGATTTTTGTTTTAGTATGAAGTAGGTCTGCTTAAGTTTTAAGTTAGGGTTGTTCATAAATGCAATTGTATATCCTTCGCGAAAATACCACATTACATGTTGTAGAGGGTTACGAAAACTAGATTGGCAAGCCGTTCCCTAGACGGCGGCCACTATTTGGCTTCATTCCGATATGCCCATGCCCATAAATTGGCAAGCGACAGCCGATCCAGGTGAGTTATATGACAGTGTTGGTCAGAACTGTTTTATATTCTTGGAAAATGTTGGTACATAGTTTCTAAATCACTTTAAAATATCGAATCGTCTTTTAAATAAGAATTGTATAAGTATTACGTTGTATGTCTTTATAATAATATCTTGGGACATCTGATCTTTTTTTTATTTATTATATTATCAAAGTAATTTGTTGCATGAGTTAAAACTCTGGTACCCAAAGTAAGATATACTTGTGTTGTGGGTACCAGCGATCTCATCACAATGATCTCAAACAACAATAAAAATAGAAAAACAATAAAAAGTTGAAAAACATATGTACTAGCAATTAAATATATTCGTCGGTTTAGTGCTGGTGTATGCGTGTGTGTTTGAGTGTATGTGTGTGAGAGAGGGAAAGTGTTCGTGTGTGTTCGTGTGTGTGTATGTGTGTGTGTAAGAGACAGAGATAGTGATCTCTAGCTAGGAGGATCTGGTAATGTAGTGATGGTGACAAGACAACTGCTCTCAGATCATTTAGAACTGAGGCAGACGTCTGCAGTAATCAATAGCTGAATGAAATAGAGTGTTTGTATGTGCATTTATGTATAGGTAATATATGTGGAACGTTCATTCCTCTTAAAACACAATAAATACGCTGGAGCGTAGAGGGCTATTTGTAATATTAATTAACAGTTTAACTAATACATTCCCTTTTAGTTATATTCTGGGAGTAATTTCTGATTTGTTACTGCCAAGGAGTACCTATGACATCTTAAGAGCGTAAATAAGTATACACGTTTTTATTCAACAAGTATCAGTAGATTTGACATAGAAAATTATATCTAATATATAAAAATCTCGTGTCACATTGTTTGTGGTCAAACTCCTCCGAACCAGCTTGACTGTTTTTTTATGACATTTTTTCTGTATATTTCAGGTCTGAGAATAGGTCGTTGCTATTTTTTATACTATTAAGTGACAAGGATGGCCTTTCCTATTTAGATTTTTTTAAATTTTATATGGGAATGGTATTATTTTGTTTGCATCAATAAATATCAATAGCCCAAAATTAAAAAAAAACGAACCAAAACATTCAAACACTTACACTACATTCGTAATTTTTGGTTTAACAACCGAATATATTAACTACAAATAATTTATATGGCAGGATAACGTTTGCCGAGTCAGCTATGAGAAATATATTTTTTTTTCTGTCAAATTCAATGTGCGTCAATGAACTAGTCTCGACGCTTTAGGAGAAATAAGTGAATAGTTATTGCAGTACCGTCTGTGTAGTATATTATAGTTGACATACATATCTATCTAGTTTGCAATACGCCAGCGCCTCACAGCTTCGTATAAATCATTAATTACAATTCCCGCACGCTTTATTTTCGCGGCGGTAATAATTCCAGGGATCCTCCAACACAGCTGCTATGTTTGGTTCCTGTTTATTTATTACTATTCGCTCGGCAACCAATTATTTATACTCGAGGTTTAATACAAGATTTATTATACTCGTACATTTAACATACGGAAAAGATTTCTGATTATTTAAATATATCGTCCAATACGATACCGGCTAGTGGTGGTAGTCTGCTGCAATACACTTTGGAGATAAAATTGTTGCACGTTTGGCTAATGTATTCAAATGAATAGAGTATTATGTACATCATATATAAGATGGTTACAAAAACAAGTCGGTTTTTGTACAAAAAAAGGTGATTTTGCCTTAGTAAATTGTAACTTTCAACTCGACTAAGAATTACTCTTGCACCTAGTTTAGTTCATTAATAAATACCACGCGTGCCTCGTCTAATTTCAAACATGAATTAAAAGCATTATACCCAAGTAGTAGGTATCTACTCTATGATGTAATGCGGACATGGTTTGACGAATTCTCAACGTATGCCGGTAACAATGCAAAACTTAGTATCAATTAATGATGGACATCAATGCAAGAATTGCTGTTCTCAATCCTTTGGTGTTCTTGAATTATGATAAACATTTGTTACTTGCAAGGAAGCAAAAGGTATGTAACTGGGTAATTAATAACGCCAAGGTGGATACAACAGTGAAGGTCGTCTGATACGCGCCTCGCCATTCGTGAGCAAGACCCTTCAAACGGAAACATAAGTTTTGCCGACTTTTGCCAAACTGTGTTCTAGTTTGTTGGCAGTCCACGATATATAAATATATAAATAAAACATTCTTACAACACATTAAAGAGTAGATGATATACATATGCATTTAAGATACATTTAAGATATTTAATACCAACCGGACCATTAACCATATTGATATGGATAGCATTAAGAAATAAAAATATAGCTATATAAAGACATAAAATGTCCAAAGAAACCTAAATTAAAGATTCATAATAGCATTCAATAATAATCATTAATGATTGTTTTTGTTATTACATACGAGTACATTCTATGCTTATACATACATATATCACAAGTACTTGCATTAATAACTAACAACGTATTAATACAATATTTTATGAAGCTTTCAATCCATATGCCTTAAAGTACTGAAAGCTTTACAATGCGAAACAAAGCAAGACAATACTCTAAAAGAAAAAGAAAAAAACCCAGTCTCAGAACACCCACTTGACGTACAGATTGTTAGCGAGCGTAGAAAAGCTTAATTTACTTCGAACAAACTGTTCTTATTCTTAGAAGAATTTAACTCATTGCGTTTCTTTTCTCGGAAATTTCTTGCTTGTTTTAAATGCAAGAACAACTCAGTTAAATGGCAGAAACATTCGTACTTTAAAAGTAATTATATAGTTGAAAGATTTCGCAAATGGTTCATATTCTAAAGTTGATTACAACTGATTTGACTTAATTGTTAAAAAGTTATAGAAATGTACCAGGCACACACAATATTATGGAGTGCAACTGGGAGAGGTCATAAAATTAAAATAAATTAACAAATATAAATTACAATATGAAGTCAGTACTGTAAAAGCGCTTACAACAATATCGCTTTCTGAGTCGGACATCTCCACATTTGCTCTGACGAGACAGAACTAATATAATAGCCAACGTGTTTGCTTCACAAAATTAACGAACCGACAATGGGGCCAACGTGTGCAGCTAGTCCTATTTTCATTTTCTATGTGATACCGCGGACGGCAGCAGATTAAGCTATATTCTCTTTAAAGTTCTTTGGCACCGATTAATCTTATAAGCGAGAGTTTACATATAGCGTCGCCAACGACGGCTTACTTCTGATATTTCGCGTGGTCCTGTTCGTATAGCTCTCCGCTGCCAGTGCAATATATCCTAACTTAGGAATAGATCATGAAACTCAAGCCTTTCGCCGATTTTGAAGGTATGAGACAATGGTATTCTTTTAAGGCATGCGTGCACTAGCGAATAAAATGAAAATGTGATTATGTCACCATTTTGAATGCGTTATTGGAGCAGGCTTTCTGAAAATGTAGTGTCATTTTATTCATAATATCGTTTCTGACGTTAAACCGAGCGTTAGTCGTCAGTTATACCGATAACTATAACTGGAATAAATCCGTTCTAGGACAAGAGTAATTATAGATAGCCACTTGAGTTTGTAAAGAATATAAAACATACTTATACTTGAGAAAGCAAAATGTTAGATTACAAATACGTTTACATGTTCTCTTTGATATAAAATGTTGAGCAAAGACATCGGCGTACCTTCTCGGTTTATTCTTATTGTGAATAAATACATTATATAGGTATGAACAGAAAAAGATGTCCAGTCCATTTCGGTTCATACCGTTCAGGTAACGTTTTCGCTGGTTGCATAACAAAGGTGAAATAAAAAGCAAACAAGGTAAGAATCGCAGATACGATTTTCATTGCAGTTTTTGTTTTCAATTTGGATTTATATTTTCAGTGAATTTATCGTCCGCTTTATGCTTGATTTCGCTTTTTTCAATTCCAAGTGCATATAATCCCCTGAAAAGATCGCGGAATGCTATTCATGATTGCCTGGGACAGTATTTCGGTCGAAAAATAGTAACTAATCTGCCACGGTATAAAAGGACAATATACTATTTCTAAATTAATTTATTTCTGTAAGAATAGTAACATACTGGATATGTGTGCTAACCTAACCCAACCTTCTCTACAAGAGACGACTTTAACTATACACTTTCTTACGGTATGATACGATAGTCTTAACTTCATTGCGTTGTAGTATTTATCGATACCAAAAGTTTTCAGTGTCGAATTCCAAGTCTCTCCGGTTACAAAATTAGATAAGGAAAGTTAGGACTCACGAATCGAATGAAAAAGGGACTTAGAACAATTTCGACTTTTAGTATGTTTTCTGTTTTGTACGTCTCTTTTTTTAGAACTTTGGCAACAAATTTTGGTTTTAACGACATACATATTACACATATGCATAATTTTTATGGTATAATATATGAAATAAAACTCACAAATGTAAAATAAAAGGATCTTATCTAAAAAATATCGCATATAGACGATAAATAAACTGAGTTGGAACGCTTTAAATATTAGGTATCAGCGGTCAAATTATATAACAACTTAAGTCCTTTGTGCAAATCAAAGAAATGCTAAGTAAATAAAACTCGACATATGTAGTTATTGAGTATGTCATATTTAATTTAAAATTCATCCATCTTTAATATATTATTCTGGGTTTTTAAAAAACTTCTTCACATCTCCCTTACCTTGATATACCGACATAATATGAGTAAAACAATCTTCTCTTAAATCAAGTCCAATGAATTGAAATGTTTATCCTCGGAATTTGTTGATAGTGATGTTGATAAGTGAAAAGATAAATCCAAATTATTTTGTTGCTCTAGAGTTTTCACACATCGATAATTTCGTATATATTAAGTTAAGTTGGTGTAAGTAAGGCTGCTTAAACTATTTAAAAGTCTACTGAACGGGTTTTCATGAAACAGTTTTAAACATTCCTTATTATTTTAGCATCGTTATAGGCTATATTATACATTTTGAACATTTTTTATGATACAGTTGTAATTATGACCGCGAAACGTATGGGAAAAGCCAGTGATGAATATGGTAAATTAGTAAAAATAGTACTACTAGCAGATCTTACCAATTACTTCCATAAGGATCTTATAGTTTCTCGTAGGGGTGACTTTGAAATCTACGCGACAGCGATATAATGCTCGGTCTGTGGGTATGATGTCACGGATGCGGAGAGCTGAGGGTGGCGTTGCATGCCATCTTGCCCGGCCACCGAGTGATGAGTCCGACCAATGCGCGGCAGAACCTTTCCGGCGACTGTCGAAGCTGAAAGAAATGAATTACATAAATAGATATACACCTAGTGTGGTCGGTAGCGTTATTTCATAATGACGTAGGTGTCTGGTGAATATCATACAAATGAGACATTCTGCCACGTCGATTAATTAAACTTCAATGCAATACAAACCAATGATCATACATAACAATAGAAAAGAGAAAGAGATGGCCATCGAACCGCACGCCCCTTGCAGGACCGCTCTAATCAGAGATTAACGACTCTGGTACATTTGCTGAGAGCTGGCATGAAGACAAGATTCAGACCAGGATCAGAGGGTGAGGTTAGACTGGAGGTGAAAATCCCTAGATAGATGAAGAAGTACTATTGAACTCAGTCAAGTGCAGTTAGGGTTGCGACCGTGTCGAAACCGGAACTAAATAAACTTTGAACGGAGTTTAATAGTAGAAAAGAATAATATTGTTGGTAGGTAGTATGCTCGAGTAGGGACTTTAAAAGGACAACGTAAAATAGAAAAGTAAGTACAATTGGCTCCTTAAACAAAAGTACAACAGACGAGTATATGCACCAGTTGCTAAACTAAATTTCCATTTATGTTTTTGCTGAATACTTCCATTTGTTTCGAGTTCAAATGACATTAAGACAAACACATTGATTAGGTAGGAACACTGTAGGATTTATTTCAGTTGCTCAATTTCCATGCAGCAGACTTGTGGCAGACTTGAATGAAAAAAAAATTGTCTCCAAAAACAACAATCTGAAAGACGAGTAAGTGCAAAAATAAATATTTTCTACGGGAAAATTTGCTGTTGATACGGATCACGCCCTA